>CM057105.1:12958984-13198780 GCA_029959045.1 Taenioides sp. WSHXM2023
GTGGTTGTAGTTGCAGGTGTTGTATATTGTTATTGTTGTGATAGTGGTTGTAGTTGCAGGTGTTGTTGTATATTGTTATTGGTGTGATAGTGGTTGTAGTTGCAGGTGTTGTATATTGTTGTGATAGTGGTTGTAGTTGCAGGTGTTGTATATTGTTGTGATAGTGGTTGTAGTTGCAGGTGTTGTATATTGTTATTGTTGTGATAGTGGTTGTAGTTGCAGGTGTTGTTGTATATTGTTATTGTTGTGATAGTGGTTGTAGTTGCAGGTGTTGTATATTGTTGTGATAGTGGTTGTAGTTGCAGGTGTTGTTGTTGTATATTGTTACTGTTGTGATAGTGGTTGTAGTTGCAGGTGTTGTATATTGTTGTGATAGTGGTTGTAGTTGCAGGTGTTGTATATTGTTGTGATAGTGGTTGTAGTTGCAGGTGTTGTATATTGTAGTGATAGTGGTTGTAGTTGCAGGTGTTGTTGTATATTGTTATTGTTGTGATAGTGGTTGTAGTTGCAGGTGTTGTATATTGTTATTGTTGTGATAGTGGTTGTAATTGCAGGTGTTGTTGTATCTTGTTACTGTTGTGATAGTGGTTGTAGTTGCAGGTGTTGTTGTATATTGTTGTGATAGTGGTTGTAGTTGCAGGTGTTGTTGTATATTGTTACTGTTGTGATAGTGGTTGTAGTTGCAGGTGTTGTTGTATATTGTTACTGTTGTGATAGTGGTTGTAGTTGCAGGTGTTGTATATTGTTGTTGTTGTGATAGTGGTTGTAGTTGCAGGTGTTGTTGTATATTGTTATTGTTGTAATAGTGGTTGTAGTTGCAGGTGTTGTATATTGTTATTGTTGTGATAGTGGTTGTAGTTGCAGGTGTTGTATATTGTTGTGATAGTGGTTGTAGTTGCAGGTGTTGTTGTATATTGTTGTTGTAATAGTGGTTGTAGTTGCAGGTGTTGTATATTGTTATTGTTGTGATAGTGGTTGTAGTTGCAGGTGTTGTTGTTGTATATTGTTACTGTTGTGATAGTGGTTGTAGTTGCAGGTGTTGTATATTGTTATTGTTGTGATAGTGGTTGTAGTTGCAGGTGTTGTTGTTGTATATTGTTATTGTTGTGATAGTGGTTGTAGTTGTAGTTGCAGGTGTTGTTGTTGTATATTGTTATTGTTGTGATAGTGGTTGTAGTTGCAGGTGTTGTATATTGTTGTTGTTGTTGTGATAGTGGTTGTAGTTGCAGGTGTTGTCCAGCAGGGGTGTGAGGGCGTCGGCTGATGGGTCATTATTTTTCTTCTGATTCTTCTTGTTTCAGGTGTTGTACAGGAGGGAGCGCGAGGAGCAGAGTCACAGTCTGTTCTCTGCTCTGCCTCAGACTCTCACCACAGAGTTTGTGAAGGAAGTGTCCGAGGTCCTGTCAGAGGTCAGAGGTCACGCCGCGCTGGTTCTTCTGGTTCATTTTGACACAATAACCTCTTCTGTTTGTGTTTCAGAACAAGTACAAAGCGTCGGGGAAGAAGGACCTGGAGAGGAGCCTGTACTCTGTCCTGCCTGAGACCAAAGAGACTCAACACGCCAAAGAGGCTTCACAGCTCTGCAGCCAGGTCCCACAGCACTCCGGTCTACTCTTTCACACATCCACAGATAGAGGGATGATAGAGAGATGATAGAGTGATGATGGAGTGATAGAACGATGATAGAGTGATGATAGAGTGATAGAACGACAGAGTGATAGACAGACTGACCCTGTCCTCCGTCCACAGAAGACGTACTCAGAGGAGAGCCGGAGGGAAGCCGTCTGCAGTCTTTACTCTCACATGCCTCAGACCATCGAGACTGTGTTCAACAGAGAACTCTCCAAAACTCAGAGTGATGTAAATCAGATGCCCTCCCAACAATACTCATCCACACTCCTCCTCCTCTCTCCTCCTCCCTCCTCCTCCTCTTTCCTCCTCCTCCTCCTCTCTCCTTCTCTCTCCTCCTCCCTCTCTCTCCTCTTCTCTCCTCCTCTCTCCTCTTCTCTCCTCTCTCCTCTTCCTCTCTCCTCCTCCTCCTCTCTCCTCCTCCTCCTCCCTCCTCCTCCTCTCCTCCTCCTCTCTCCTCCCTCCTCCTCCTCCTCTCCTCCTCTCTCCTTTTCTCTCCTCCTCTCTCCTCTTCTCTCCTCCCTCCTCCTCCTCCTCTCCTCCTCCTCCTCTCCTCCTCTCTTTATGGACAGAACAGTGAGATAAACCCCAGGGTCCTGTAGGGCAGATTCACACAAACACTTTGAGCAGCAGATACAGAGAGAGCCACAGTTTTTCACAGTCTGTGCTGCAGTTTTATTGTTTCTGTTTTCTGGAGCGTGAGGAGAGAACGCAGATGTGACCCACTGACACCCAAAGGACCCAGTGGAGCACCCTAACCCACTTCATCTGCTCCACACTCTGATACAGACGAGAGGGGAAATGCAGGGGGACAGAAACACATTTTTATTATTATTATTATTAGATTAACAGTGTGGGTTAAAGTTTGGATCTGGGTCCCAGTAGGTGAAGTTTTGTGGTTAAGATCATTTACTTTCTCTATATCTTCTTTCGTTACTTAGGGATTAGTCGTAACATTCTCCTCTGCTGTCCCCGCCTTACCTTCTCCAGAACCACACAAACATTACACACACACACACACACACACACACACACACACACACACACACACACAACTGTAAATAGCTGTTACACACACAAACATGTTATGTCTTGTTAATTCTTAGACAAACTTTATTGATCCACAATTGAAATGACTTGGACACAACAGCTCAAACATCACAATATAATCATAACAAAGAGTAAAGAGATACTGTTGTTATGTTGTTGTTGTTGTTGTTGTTGTTATGTTGTTGTTTATTGTTATTATGTTGTTGTTATGTCTTATTAGCACTTGCCTGGTCCCTACGTTTGTCTGACTCACATTAAATAAATTTAAAAAGGGGAAAAAAGGTTAGGATCAAACCTGTAACCCCAACGTGTGTGTCTGTGTGTGTGTGTTTGTGTGTGTGTGTGTGTTTGTGTGTGCAGAAGTTGTACAAAGAGCAGTTTAACCGAGAGAAGGGCCGAAGCAGCTACAGCCGCCTCCAGAGTCTGCCCCAGATCCAACACGCCCTCCAGGTGTCCAAGAACCAGAGCCAGGTCAGTCCTGGTTTAGTCCTGGTTTAGTTCTGGTGTAGACCTGCTTTAGTCCTGGTTCAGTCCTGGTGTAGTCCTGGTTTAGTTCTGGTGTACACCTGCTTTAGTCCTGGTTTAGTCCTGGTGTAGACCTGGTTTAGTCCTGGTGTAGACCTGGGTTAGTCCTGGTGTAGACCTGGTTTAGTCCTGGTGTAGACCTGGTTTAGTCCTGGTTCAGTCCCAGTTCAGTCCTGGTGTTGTCCTGGTTTAGTCCTGGTGTAGACCTGCTTTAGTCCTGGTTTACACCTGGTTTAGTCTTGGTTCAGTCCCAGTTCAGTCCTGGTTTAGTCCTGGTTTAGTCCTGGTGTAGACCTGGTTTAGTCCTGGTTTAGTCCTGGTGTAGACCTGGTTTAGTCCTGGTTTAGTCCTGGTGTAGACCTGGTTTAGTCCTGGTTCAGTCCCGGTTCAGTCCTGGTTTAGTCCTGGTTTGTGTTTCAGGTGAATTACTCCAGGTCTCGTGAGGAGTTGCATCAGTTCTGTTCGACTCCGGATCGTCCCGACATCGTGAACGCCTCCAACGCCGCCAAACTCGCCAGCGACGTGAGCATTACCATGGCAACCACATCCACGACAACCGCATCACATAACCCACGTCTCCATGACAACCCCATCCCCAGACCCTCGTCAGCTTCAGAAAGTGCAGGGGTCTGTTACATAAGACCACAGGGACTGAGTCAGAGAAACATGAGTCACATGAGAGACTGAGTCAGAGCAGCAAACTCCCACGCACAAAATACACAGAAAATACACAAAACATACACATATAATACACAATAATACACAGAAGATACACAAATAATACTCAGGTATTACACAGATGTTAGTTACACGTTTTAAATAGTGTAATAACAGCAGTAGTAATCGTTCATCATGAATCATTCTGTAGACGGCTTAAAGATGCACTGTGGAGGAGGATGTTATTCCTCTGCCTGAAATGTTCCACAGTATGGCATTAAACTTGTCTATCTCCATGGAGACAAGCAGGTCACAGTGACAGGGTAAGGTCTGTGGAGAGGCGACCCTGCTCACAGTACGAACACCTGTGTTTCAGTAAATGCAGGTAAGACAAATTTAATGCCATACTGTGGAACATTCTAATCAGAGCAAATAAAGATAAAAGTTACAGAGTTCACCTGTAATTATTCGTATGAGTTTAAAAAATAAAACTAATTCTAACGACTTTTTGTTTGTGTTCACAGGTGGTGTATAAGAGCAGCTCGAAGGCTCCAGCTCTGAGTGACCGATCTCTGCTCTCCAGAACGGACATCCAACACGCCCAGAACACCTCCACCCTCGTCAGCCAGGTGAGACAGGAGCACACAGGTGAGACACGCCCAGAACACCTCCACCCTCGTCAGCCAGGTGAGACACGCCCAGAACACCTCCACCCTCGTCAGCCAGGTGAGACACGCCCAGAACACCTCCACCCTCGTCAGCCAGGTGAGACAGGAGCACACAGGTGAGACAGGAGCACACAGGTGAGACACGCCCAGAACACCTCCACCCTGGTCAGCCAGGTGAGACACGCCCAGAACACCTCCACCCTGGTCAGCCAGGTGAGACACGCCCAGAACACCTCCACCCTGGTCAGCCAGGTGAGACACGCCCAGAACACCTCCACCCTGGTCAGCCAGGTGAGACACGCCCAGAACACCTCCACCCTCGTCAGCCAGGTGAAACACGCCCAGAACACCTCCACCCTTGTCAGCCAGGTGAGACAGGAGCACACAGGTGAGACAGGAGCACACAGGTGAGACAGGAGCACACAGGTGAGACAGGAGCACACAAGTGACACAGGAGCACACAGGTGAGACACGCCCAGAACACCTCCACCCTGGTCAGCCAGGTGAGACACGCCCAGAACACCTCCACCCTCGTCAGCCAGGTGAAACACGCCCAGAACACCTCCACCCTGGTCAACCAGGTGAGACAGGAGCACACAGGTGAGACAGGAGCACACAGGTGAGACAGGAGCACACAGGTGACACAGGAGCACACAGGTGAGACACGCCCAGAACACCTCCACCCTGGTCAGCCAGGTGAGACACGCCCAGAACACCTCCACCCTCGTCAGCCAGGTGAAACACGCCCAGAACACCTCCACCCTTGTCAGCCAGGTGAGACAGGAGCGCACAGGTGAGACAGGAGTGCACAGGTGAGACACGCCCAGAACACCTCCACCCTCTTCAGCCAGGTGAAACACGCCCAGAACACCTCCACCCTTGTCAGCCAGGTGAGACAGGAGCACACAGGTGAGACAGGAGCACACAAGTGACACAGGAGCACACAGGTGAGACACGCCCAGAACACCTCCACCCTGGTCAGCCAGGTGAGACACGCCCAGAACACCTCCACCCTCGTCAGCCAGGTGAAACACGCCCAGAACACCTCCACCCTGGTCAACCAGGTGAGACAGGAGCACACAGGTGAGACAGGAGCAGACAGGTGAGACGCGCCCAGAACACCTCCACCCTTGTCAGCCAGGTGAGACAGGAGCGCACAGGTGAGACAGGAGTGCACAGGTGAGACACGCCCAGAACACCTCCACCCTCTTCAGCCAGGTGAGACACGCCCAGAACACCTCCACCCTCGTCAGCCAGGTGAGACAGGAGCGCAGAGGTGAGACATGCCCAGAACACCTCCACCCTCGTCAGCCAGGTGAGACAGGAGCGCACAGGTGAGACACGCCCAGAACACCTCCACCCTCATCAGCTAGGTGAGACAGGAGCACACAGGTGAGACAGGAGCGCACAGGTGAGACAGGAGCGCACAGGTGAGACACGCCCAGAACACCTCCACCCTCGTCAGCCAGGTGAGACAGGAGCAGACAGATACGCCCTGACTACAGAACAATAGACATCAGTCGCCGCTCAGAACGACAGAAGATTTTCACAGTTTGTCATATTCAGTGTGTGTGTGTGCGTGGGTGTGTGTGCGCGTGTGTGTGTGTTTGTATGTCTGCGTGTGTGTCCATTTTCTTCCGCTTATCTGGTGCCGGGTCGCGGGGGCAACAGTCTAAACAGGGACTCCCAGACTTCCTTCACCCCGGACACTTCCTCCTGCTCCTCCGGGGGGACCCCAAGGTGTTCCCAGGCCAGCCGAGAGACATGCGTGTTCTGGGTCTTCCCCGGGGCCTCGTGGGACATGCCCGGAACACCTCCCGAGGGAGGCGTCCAGGAGGCATCCGGAACAGATACTCCGAGCTCCTCCTGTGTTACTGAGCTCCTCACTCTATCTCTAAGGGAGCACCCAGCCACTCTGCGGAGGAAACTCATTTCGGCCGCTTGTATCCGCGATCTTGTCCTTTCAGTCATTACCCAAAGCTCATGAGTATAGTGAGCTTTGGGTAATGACACACACATGGTGTGTGTGTGTGTGTGTGTGTGTGCGTGTGTGTGTGTGTGTGCGTGCTTTAAACTCACTTTTGTGTTGTGTGCATGCTTTAAACTCACTTTGTGTTGTGTGCGTGCTTTAAACTCACTTTGTGTTGTGTGCGTACTTTAAACTCACTTTTGTGTTGTGTTCCTCTCAGGTGAAGTACAGAGACGAGCAGAGACTCAGACCCTGTTATAATCCTCTGGACTGTCTCTCCTTCAAACACACTCAGGCTGCAGCAGCTCTGGCTTCACAGGTTAGACCAGGACTAAACCAGGACTGAACCAGGACTGAACCAGGACTGAACCAGGACTGAACCAGGACTGAACCAGGACTGAACCAGGACTAGATTAAAGTATAAACTATGAAACTTGGCTTAAGATCTGCAGGGTTTTTTTTTCCTGGAGAAGCTTTGGTTAAATTCGTGAATCTAAAAATCAGATACAAAGAGACTGTCAATGTGCTGTGTGGGAGGAACGAGGGAAGAGGAGGGATAGAGAGAGAGAGAGATGGAGAGGAGGAGAAGGAATAGAAGGAATAGAAGCAGCAGTACAGGAGAAAGAAGCAGAGAAGAGAGAGATAGGAGAGATGGGGAAGAGGAGGGAGAAAGACATGGAGATTAAGAGGAGAGAGGGAAGAGAGAGGGAGAGCAAAAGAAGCAAAGAAGAGAGAGGGAGCGAATGAGGAAAAGAATAGAGAGAGGGAGCAAAGAGACAGAAGAGAAGGACTGAAAAATAAATGAGAGTGAAAGAGAAGGAAAGAGGAGATAGACGGGGAGGAATGAGAAAAGAGAAGAGAAAGGGAATGAGGAGAGATCGAGGGGAGATGGACGACTGAAAAAAGAGGAGAGAGGAGAGGAAAAAGGAGAGAGGGAGCGAATGAGAAGCAGAGTGAGAGGAAGTGCAGTGTGGGAAGTCTGAATCACAGATGTTACATAAGAGTTTGTTTTGCTTCATAAAAGACGCACAGACTCTGCTCCTCCTCTGACCTGCTCCTCCTCCTCTGACCCTCTGCTCCTCTGACCCTCTCCTCCTCCTCTGACCCTCTGCTCCTCTGACCCTCTCCTCCTTTGACCCTCTGCTCCTCTGACCCTCTCCTCCTCCTCTGACCCTCTCCTTCTCTGACCTGCTCCTCCTCCTCTGACCCTCTGACCCTCTCCTCCTCTGACCCTCTCTTCCTCTGACCTGCTCCTCCTCCTCTGACCCTCTCCTCCTCCTCTGACCCTCTGCTCCTCCTCTGACCCTCTCCTCCTCTGACCCTCTCCTCCTCTCCTCCTGTGACCCTCTCCTCCTCTCTCTCCTTCTTTCTCTTAAACAGGTGAAGTATAGATCTTCTCAGAGGACAGAGTCTGGGTGTGATGTTCCAAACCTGCTCCAGCTCCAACACGTTCTCCACGCCTCCAAACTACAGAGCCACGTACGTAAAGAGACAGAGACACAGAGAAACAGACACAAAGAGACAGAGACACAGAGAAACAGACACAAAGAGACAGAGACACAGAGAAACAGACACAAAGAGACAGAGACACAAAGAGACAGAGAAACAGAGACAAAGAGACAGAGACACAGAGAAACAGACACAAAGAGACAAAGAGACAGAGAAACAGAGAGTCTAAGACGCACACACACATCTGAGTATTTGGTTTATTTGAACAGGGACAGGTACAAAAACACCGAGTGACACAGCAGCCGGACACGTCACAAGGATTAAACCAAGACCTAAACCAAGACCTAACCCGGACTCTCAGTCCAGGATCTAACCAGGATCTTACCAGGATCTAACCAGGATCTAACCAGGATTTAACCAGGATCTAACCAGGATTTAACCAGGATCTAACCATGATTTAAGCAGGATCTAACCAGGATCTTACCAGGATTTAACCAGGATCTAACCAGGATCTAACCAGGATCTAACCAGGATTTAACCAGGATCTTACCAGGATCTAACCAGGATTTAACCAGGATCTTACCAGGATCTACCCAGGATTTAACCAGGATCTTACCAGGATCTAACCAGGATTTAATCAGAGCTGATGTAGGAGTTACAAGTACTTGGGGAGAACAAGATTCAACTAGTTCTAAACCAGCGTGAACAGGGACCATATCAAGACCAAACCAGGACTAATCCAGGACTAAACCAGAACTAATCCAGGACTAAACCGGGACTAAACTAGGATCATATCTAAACCAGGACTAGTTCTGATGCTGTGCCCTCTGTGTGTATGTTTGGCAGGTGGAGTATAAGAGACAGTATGAACAGAACAAGGCTCAGTACCACATGGTTCTGGACACAGCGGAACAGCGCCACCACAGGGACAACGCAGTACTGCACTCACAGGTCTGTGCTCGGATCCAAGAATCCTGTTTATTTCAGAACATGTTTGAACTACGGGGAGCAGCTTTTACACAGAATCCAGAAAGACCCCATGGAGACACAGGGAGGGCATCTGATGCACGGGGAGGGCATCTGACGCACGGGGAGGGCATCTGATGGTTTGAATATTTTGTGTTTCAGGTGAAGTACAAAGAGGAGTATGAGAAGAGCAAAGGGCGTTCACAGATGGAGTTTTCTGACACAGAGGCATTCAGAGTGTCCAGAGAGGCCCAGAGGATGACCAGTGAGGTAAGAGGAGCAGAGGATGAGCAGAGGTAAGAGGAGCAGAGGATGAGCAGAGGTAAGAGGAGCAGAGGATGAGCAGAGGTAAGAGGAGCAGAGGATGAGCAGAGGTAAGAGGAGCAGAGGATGAGCAGAGGTAAGAGGAGCAGAGGATGAGCAGAGGTAAGAGGAGCAGAGGATGAGCAGAGGTAAGAGGAGCAGAGGATGAGCAGAGAGGTAAGAGGAGCAGAGGATGATCAGAGGTAAGAGGAGCAGAGGATGAGCAGAGGCTG
The DNA here is from genome assembly GCA_029959045.1 of Taenioides sp. WSHXM2023. Classification (NCBI taxonomy): domain Eukaryota; kingdom Metazoa; phylum Chordata; class Actinopteri; order Gobiiformes; family Gobiidae; genus Taenioides; species Taenioides sp. WSHXM2023. The sequence continues at coordinate 12,968,434 of CM057105.1, forward strand.
TTTATAGTTAGTTACACACAGACCTGTTTGACAGCAGTTTTTAATAACAGTTGTGTGTTTGTGTGTGTCTGTCTGTGTGTGTGTGTCTGTGTGTTTGTTTGTGTGTTTGTGTGTGTGTTTGTGCAGAGAGAGTATCGTAAAGACTTTGAGGAGCAGATTAAAGGGAAGTCTCTGATGGACGTGGACCAGACTCCAGGATACAAGACGGCCAGACAGGCGTCCACCTTCCTCAGCCAGGTACCTGTCCCCCTGCCCTGACTCAGGTCCACACCTGTCCAGCTGTGCTCACGTCCTGCTCCTCTGTCACTGTCTCTACACACTGACCTCTGACCTCTGCACAGTGACCTCTGACCTCTGCACAGTGACCTTTGACCTCTGTCTCTACACACTCCAAACAGTGTCCTCCGACATGTTTCTGAAGATTTCTGTGTATGTTGTGTTGTTGTGTGTGTGTGTTGTGTTCTTATGTGTGTGTTGTGTTGTTGTGTGTGTGTGTGTTGTGTTCTTATGTGTGTGTTGTGTTGTTATGTGTGTGTGTTGTGTTCTTATGTGTGTGTTGTGTTGTTGTGTGTGTGTTGTGTTGTTGTAGAAGGAGTACAGGAAGGACCTGGAGGAGCTGAGGGGGCGGGGCCTGTCAGGAGTCGGGTTAGAGGAGACTCCTGATCTGCTCCGAGCCAAGAACGCCACCACCATCCTCAGTGAGGTACACACACACACACACACACACACAAACACACACAGTGTGTGTATTTGTTTGTAGAAGTACATTATAAATTGTGTTTCTGTAGAAGTCGTATAAACAGACAGAGCAGCTCAGAGAAAATTCGTACGGCTCCGTCACAGACACTCCACAGCTGCTGCACGCCTCCTACATCAGAGACATCTACAGCCAGGTACGGGGTCAGGGGTCAGGTACAGGGTCAGGGGTCAGGTACAGGGTCAGGGTCAGGCCTGGTTCAGTCCTGCTTTAGTCCTGGTTTAGTGCTGCTTTAGTCCTGGTTTAGTCCTGGTTCAGTCCTGCTTTAGTCCTGGTTCAGTGCTGCTTTAGTCCTGGTTTAGTCCTGGTTCAGTCCTGCTTTAGTTCTGGTCGGTATCTGATATTTTTGGATGATTTTGTGACTGAATCTGATGTTGTGTTTTGTAGAAGAAATATCGAGACGAGGCCGAGCGGCTGAGGAGCAGCTACAGTTTGGTCCCAGATTCTCCTGAGATGGAACGAGTCCGAAACAACCAGAGACACCAGAGCTCTGTGAGTCCAGTTTAACAGAACCTGGGCTCTATGAGTCCAGTTTAACAGAACCTGGGCTCTGTGAGTCCAGTTTCACGCCTTCATCTCTCTCTCTCTCTCTCTCTCTCTCTCTCTCTCTCTCTCTCTCCTCTCTGCCCCTCTCCCGTTCCTCTCTCTCCTTCCTCCTCCCTCTCTTCTCTTTCTCTTCCCCTCCTCCCTCTCTTCTCTCTCCTCCTCTCCTCCCTTTTGTCTCTCGCTCCTCCCTCTCTCCTCCTCTCCTTCCTCTCCTCCCTCTCTTCTCCCTCTTCTCTCTCTTCCCTCTCTTCTCTCTCCTCTACTCCCTCTCTTCTCTCTCTCCTCCTCTCCTCCCTCTCTCCTCTTCACCTCCCTCTCTTCTCTCTCTTCTCTCTCCTCTACTCCCTCTCTTCTCTCTCTCCTCCTCTCCTCCCTCTCTCCTCTTCTCCTCCCTCTCTTCTCTCTCCTCCCTCTCTTCTCCCTCTCTCCTCCCTCTCCTCCTGTCCTCTCCTCCTCCTCTCCTCCCTCTCCTCCCTCTCTCCTCCCTCCTCTCCTCCTCTCCTCCCTGTCTTCTCTCTCCTCCCTCTCTTCTCCCTTTCTCCTCCCTCTCCTCCTGTCCTCTCCTCCCTCTCTCCTCCTCTCCTCCCTCTCCTCCCTCTCCTCCCTCTCTCCTCCCTCTCCTCCCTCTCCTCCTCCTCTCCTCCTCTCCTCCTCTCCTCCCTCTCTTCTCTCTCTCTGCAGTTGCGTTACTGTTGGGACTCTAAGTTGATGAGAGGACTCATGTCTTCAGTGTCAGAGACTCCGGAGACTGTGAGGGCTCGAGAGAACAGCAAGAAGATCAGTGACGTGAGTCTGACTTTAGAATGGTTTAGAACACTTTAGAACACTTTAGAATGGTTTAGAACACTTTAGAACACTTTAGAATGGTTTAGAACACTTTAGAACACTTTAGAATGGTTTAGAACACTTTAGAACACTTTAGAATGGTTTAGAACACTTTAGAAGAGTTTAGAACACATTAGAACACTTTAGAAGAGTGTAGAATACATTAGAACCCTTTAGAAGAGTTTAGAATACATTAGAACACTTTAGAAGAGTTTGGAAGGCATTAGAAGTGTTTATAACAGGCCGAACATACGTTTGGACCCACATATATCTGTTTGAAACAGTTTATCACTTTGTTATATTTGACAAACACATCAGGCCAAATGCACAGAATTATATTATTAGGATATATTATGTAATCATAATATTATGATTATTGTTTAACACAATAATTGAAATGCTAAATGTAAAATAAGGTGTTCTTCTGCAGGTTCATTACAAAGAGGAGGTCGGCCGAGGGACCCCAGTGACCGAGACCCCAGAACTGGAACGAGTCCGACGGAACCAGGACAATATCAGCAACGTGAGACCAGACCAGGACCAGACCAGGACTAAAACAGCACTAAACCAGGACTAGACCAGGACCAGACCAGGACTAAACCTGCTCCCTGTATGTCCAGGTAAAGTACCGTAGCGGCCTGCAGGAGCTGAGGGGGCGGAGCCTGCCTCACCTGGACACACCTGAGTACAGACGAGTGCGCCGCAGCCAGGACGCCGTCTCCATGGTAACACAGCACCAGAGCCACCATGGCAACTAACGCCACGGCAATGAGGCGGAGCTCACAAGAGCACTGAAGTGAAGTGTGGCACCATGAGCACCAGACTAATCTGAACCAGGACTAAAACTGGACTAAAACTGGACTAAAGCAGGCCTGAACCAGAACTAAAACAGGCCTGAACCAGGACTAGACCAGGACTGAACCAGGACTAAACCAGGACAAAACCAGGACTAAACCAGGACTAAACTAGGACTGGACCAGGACTAAACCAGGCCTGAACCAGGACTAGACCAGGACTGAACCAGGACTGAACCAGGACTAAACCAGGACTAAACTAGGACTGGACCAGGACTAAACCAGGTCTAAACCAGGTCTAATTGTTCTGTTTGTTCTGTTTTGTAGCAGGTGCCTGAGCAGAGTCCAGGTTTGATTCCTTCACAGATCTGTTTTTAACTTTAAACCACTTTAGTGTTTATCCTCTGACCAAATGCACCTGTGTGAGTGAGAGACTGAACTGAACACTTTACAAGTACTGGCCTGGCTCTGGCTCTGGCTGTGGCTCTGGTTCTGGTTCTGGTCTGACCCGGTCTCTCTCTCTGCTCCCAAAGGCAAAGTACCACGAGGACTTCGACAGGTCCCGCGGGCGAGGCTCTGCTCTGGGATTGGACGAGCCGGGGATGGAGCGTTACCACAGAGCCAATCAGATGATCGGGGAGGCGGGGTTTAGCCGAGGGACACACCCCCAGAGCGTGGACATGGACCGAAGACCCGGAGGGATCATCGTGGGTCAGTATCAGAGTTTAAGAAGCAGCTCATGGACAAAGGGTCAAATAAACAAACACTTTTTTAGCAGTGTTTGCTAATGGGAGCATTGTGTCTCCATGGTAACCACTGAACATCCCGCCATACACATACATGTAGCATACCCCCAGCACAAAATAGAAACACTGTATTCTATCTTCTGTATTCACTGCACAAAACATCTGCCCTTTCTGTGGAGGACAGGGGCCTCATCAGGGTGTCTTCAGATTTTTGTGTGAGATGGTGAGCTGGTGAGATGATGAGGTGGTGAAGTGGTGAGATGGTGAGGTGATGAGGTGGTGAGATGATGAGGTAGTGAAGTGGTGAGATGGTGAGGTGATGAGGTGGTGAGATGATGAGGTAGTGAAGTGGTGAGATGGTGAGGTGATGAGGTGGTGAGATGATGAGGTGGTGAGATGGTGAGGTGATGAGGTGGTGAGATGGTGAGGTGGTGAGATGATGAGGTGGTGAGATGATGAGGTGGTGAGATGATGAGGTGATGAGATGGTGAGATGATGAGGTGATGAGATGGTGAGATGATGAGGTGGTGAGATCGTGAGGTGATGAGGTGGTGAGATCGTGAGGTGATGAGATGATGAGGTAGTGAAGTGGTGAGATGATGAGGTGGTGAAGTGGTGAGATGGTGAGCTGGTGAAGTGGTGAGGTGGTGAGATGGTCAGCTGGTGAGATGATGAGGTGGTGAGATGGTGAGGTCACTGCAGGGTTTTGTTTCTCTTTAAACACACTGAATCTTCTGTCTCTGGACCTGAAGACCTGAAGGTCTGGAGAGCAGATCCTGGATCCATCTTTGACTTTGACCCAATGGAGGACAACATTCAGTCCAAGAGTCTGCGGCGCATCTCCGGTACCAGGACTAAACTAGGACTGAACCAGGACTAAACCAGGACTGGACCAGGACTAAACCAGGACTAAACCAGGACTGGACCAGGACTAAACCAGGTCTAAACCAGGACTAGACCAGGACTAGACCAGGACTGGACCAGGACTGGACCAGGACTGGACCAGGACTGGACCAGGACTGGACCAGGACTGGACCAGGACTGGACCATGACTGGACCAGGACTAAACCAGGACTGAACCAGGACTTGGTCTAAACCTTGGTTTTTGTGTCAGATCATGTGGAGCGCAGACAGACTCGTTCTCTGCCTCAGAGTCGGGCTCAGTCTGTGTCCTCTGAGCTGTGGGACCAGAGCAGCGCTGAGACCGGTATAGAACCACAGAGTGAAACCACCAAGAGTGAACCTGTGCACACCTGTGCACACACCTGTGCACACACCTGTGCACACCTGTGCACACCTGTGCACACCTGTGAACACCTGTACACACCTGTGCTAGTGCTGTCACGATACTAAAACTTCAAACATGAGGAATAACACTAAGGAATGAACTCGATACTCAATACTGATAATAAAAACCTCCTTATTTAGACAACAGACTGTGATTTTCCACTTTAAATGGTAGAACTTCTTCTGTTCCCATGTGTCCTTATATCTGTGTAATCCCTCAGTGGTCCAGGTCTAAACCAGGTCTAAACCAGGTCTAAACCAGGTCTAAACCAGGTCTAAACCAGGTCCATGGGTGTGTTCTAGTCTCTGTGCTCTTATACTTGTTCTGATCCAGTTCCAGATCGTTCTAAACACATTCAGGAAAAAGTCTCATTTTCAGGACAGAGCCTGAAAATGAGACTTTTTTAGTATCGATACCTGTGAAAAACGAAGATCTGGTTTCGATTCTAGTTTTAGTATCGATTAGTGTTTGATTTTTGATATGTTTGACAGCACTTGTAGGAATGCATGTTTTTAAAGTGTTTTTGAGCACTGAAAGCATCCTTAATGAATGAAATGCCAGATAGCTAACTTTAAAGCCATAGTGTGGAACATTTCAAGCAGGTGGTGGACCTCTCAATCAGAAAAGCTCCATAGTGCATCTTTAACCACATTTTCACCCACGTTTTGAGTGATTCCCCACAGGACTGAAGAAGCAGAATCTGAGTGCCCCCTGCAGCTCACAGAGCCCCCTGCAGAGCCCCCTGCAGCTCACAGCGCCCCCTGCAGAGCCCCCTGCAGCTCACAGCGCCCCCTGCAGCTCACAGCGCCCCCTGCAGAGCCCCCTGCAGCTCACAGCGTCCCCTGCAGCTCACAGAGCCCCCTGCAGAGCCCCCTGCAGCTGACAGCGTCCCCTGCAGCTCACAGAGCCCCCTGCAGCTGACAGCGTCCCCTGCAGCTCACAGAGCCCCCTGCAGCTGACGGCGTCCCCTGCAGCTCACAGAGCCCCCTGCAGCTCACGGCGCCCCCTGCAGCTCACAGCGTCCCCTGCAGAGCCCCCTGCAGCTCACAGAGCCCCCTGCAGCTCACAGAGCCCCCTGCAGCTGACAGCGTCCCCTGCAGCTCACGGCGCCCCCTGCAGCTCACAGCGCCCCCTGCAGAGCCCCCTGCAGCTCACAGCATCCCCTGCAGCTCACAGAGCCCCCTGCAGCTCACAGAGCCCCCTGCAGAGCCCCCTGCAGCTCACAGCGTCCCCTGCAGCTCACAGAGCCCCCTGCAGAGCCCCCTGCAGCTCACAGCGTCCCCTGCAGCTCACAGAGCCCCCTGCAGAGCCCCCTGCAGCTCACAGCGTCCCCTGCAGAGCCCCCTGCAGCTCACAGCGTCCCCTGCAGCTCACAGAGCCCCCTGCAGCTCACAGCGTCCCCTGCAGCTCACAGAGCCCCCTGCAGCTCACGGCGCCCCCTGCAGCTCACAGCGCCCCCTGCAGAGCCCCCTGCAGCTCCTCTGTTCACATCCTGTTTCTGTTTCAGCTCCTGTCCTCCCCGGGGCCTACCAGCAGGTGGCGCAACAGCAGCAGCAGTACGGATACATGCACCAGACGAGTCTGTCCTCAGTGAGATCTGTCACCTCCCCCCCACACACCCCCAACACGGTACTGGATTAGGACTGGACCAGGACTGAACCAGGACTAAAACAGGACTGGACCAGGACTGAACCAGGATGAACCAGGACTGAACCAGGACTGGACCAGGACTAAACAGGACTGAACCAGGACTAGACTAGAACTAGACGTTAATTTTGTGTTTTATTCTGTTTAAAAAGCCTCACATGTTTGTAATGTCTCCCTCTGGTGGCGGTGGGTGTGTTTCTCTGGTGGCGGCGGTGTCTCCGGTGGTTGCCGTGGCAGCGCGTGTACCGGGCGCTGTACGATTACGCCGCTCAGGACCACGACGAGGTTTCGTTTAAAGATGGAGACGTGATCGTGAACGCGCAGCACATCGACGAGGGCTGGATGTACGGCACCGTCCAGAGGACCGGCCAGTCCGGCATGCTCCCCGCCAACTACGTGCACCCCGCCCTCTGAGGGACCACAGATGCCCTCCCAGCCCCCTGTGTGCCAGATGCCCTCCCACGCTCCTGTGTGTCAGATGCCCTCCCTGTGTCAGACAAATCAGAGTATTATATCTTTTGAACGGGTCCTCACAAAATCCTTCAAATCAGGACGGAGGGACATTTGGACAGTTACTATAGCAACTAATAATTTAAAGCAAATATTCATTCTGAATGGGGAAAACACCTCAAAATGTTGCCTGTTGTAAGAAGTTGATTCATGCATAGAATAGAAATGATCAGGAAAAAACATTTGTGGGGATTTCTTCTAAAAACACGAGAGAATGACACAAAACACAGACTCTGCTCCATCTGAGCTCAAATATATGCATTTATCAAAAAACTCAAATCATCCACAATTTAATATATTCAAATTTTTATAATGAAAAAGTGTAAGTTTTTTAGATTCTCTCTGAAACTTCCTGAATCTCTGTCTCCACATTTGCCCGATCTGAAAACTGGATCCTTTTTCCAACTATGGGAACTTCCTTTGACTCAAATCCAGGGATGAGGTGTGGATGTACAGCGCCCTCTCCTGGTCAAACCTGGGTTTAGTTTGAATCTGCGGTGAGTTTTAGCCTGTTTTGGACCCTCTGTGACAGGTCATGTGACAGGTCATGTGACAGGTTTCAGATTCTCCTATTTCTTGGTTTGGTGATCGTCCCTGTGCTGAATATTTATCACAGTTTTACTTCAGTTCAGAGAAAGTTTCAGGATGAAATTGAAAAGAAAAGTACAAAAATGCAGGAAGTGTTTGAGCTGAAAAACCGAGTCCCACTGCTGATGTCATCAAGAGGAAAAATCCAAAATGCAGAGACACTTTAAGCTGCTTTGTCTGGAATGTTCCACAGTATGGCATTAAACCTTTCTATCTTCACGGAGACCAAACCAGACCAAGTTCCAGGTCAGATCTGTGGAGAGGTGACCCCTGCTCTGTTTTTCTAGGGATTTTTGAGCTCTAAAACCACCTGTAATTGAATAAATGTAAAGTAGAGCTGTTTAATGTCACACTGTGGAACATTCCAGGCAGAGCAGTGACGTATCCATAGAAACAAGCAGGTGACGGACCCCCAACCGAAAAGTTACACAGTGCAACTTTGCCTAAATAAAGCTGTGGTCTTTTCTTTGAGACTGATCAGAACTATTGTGTCGTTGAGCTTTGGCCCTTGTTTACATTCTGGTTGCTAGGTAACAGTTACGGCATTACCTTTACACACCTGCCACGTCCAACCAGGAAGTAACTTCATAAACCAAATTAAAAACGTTCACGTTCTCTGACCCGTCACGTGCACTTTGTCTGTGGAGGGTCGTGTTTTGTTCTTACATAATCTCCACTTCTGTGTTCAAATAAAACCTGTCTCACCACTCAAGCAGTCTGTGAGGTTCATCTAAGTCCTGGTTTAGTCCTGCTCTAGTCCTAGTTTAGTCCTCCTTTAGTCCTCTTTTAGTCCTGGTTCAGTTCTCATTCAGTCTGGGTCTTGTCCTGGTTTAGTCCCCCTTTAGATCTCATTTAGTCCTGGTTTAGTCCTGCTCTAGTTCTCATTCAGTCCTGGTCTAGTTCTAGTTTAGACCTCCTTTAGACCTTTATACCTCTTTTAGTCCTCCTTTAGTCCTAGTTTAGACCTGGTTTAGTCCTGGTTCAGTCCTGTTTTAGTCCTGTTTTAGTCCTGGTTCAGTCCTGGTTTAGTCCTGGTTCAGTCCTCCTTTAGTCCTAGTTTAGACCTGTTTACTCCTGGTCTATACACGGTATGGACATGCACTCAGAGACATCGGGAATCGAACCCCCAGCCTCTTCGCTGGGTTTTTGTGTCGTGTCTCTTTAAGACTTTAACTCCTCCTTTGCCTCGCGCTCGGAGCTATGGCGGCCGCGCGGGACCAGGACGTGTTTCTGGGGTTTGACTTCAGCACTCAGCAGGTAAACTCACCTGTCATTCACCTGTCACTCACCTGTGCGTCAGGTACTACACTCCACACGTGCTGTGGCGGCTGCGCGCTGAGCCACTGCGCACACACGGAACACGGCGCGTTTTGTTTGGGATTCTGCAGCGCGTGAAAGAAGCGAGTGAACTTTGAACTTTGAACTTTGAACTTTAGAACCAGAAAACCGCGACAAGAGCGGCGTAAAAACGGACAAAACGGAAAATAAACAAGAAAAGAGTCAAAAGCATCGAAATATTTCACTTTACTTTAAATACCTGTGTTAGTACAACTGTTCAGCCCTGGTCTAGTCCTGGTCTAGTCCAGCTTTTGTCCTGGTTTAGTCCTGGTTTAGTCCTGGTTTAGTCCAGCTTTTGTCCTGGTTTAGTTCTGGTTCAATTCTGGTCAAGTCTTGGTCTAGATCTGGTCTTATCCTGATCTAGTCCTGGTCTAACTCTGGCCTAGCCCTGGTCTAGTCCTGGTCTAGTCCTGGTCTAGCCCTGGTCGAGTCCTGGTCTAGCCCTGGTCGAGTCCTGGTCTAGCCCTGGTCGAGTCCTGGTCTAGCTCTGGTCTAGCCCTGGTCTAGCCCTGGTCTAGTCCTGGTCTAGTCATGGTCTAGCCCTGGTCTAGCCCTGGTCTAGCTCTGGTCTAGCCCTGGTCTAGTCCTGGTCTAGCCCTGGTCGAGTCCTGGTCTAGCCCTGGTCTAGCCCTGGTCTAGCCCTGGTCTAGTCCTGGTCTAGTCCTGGTTTAGTCCAAGTTCAGTCCAGCTTTTGTCCTGGTTCAGTTCTGGTTCAATTCTGGTTCAATTCTGGTCTAGTCCTGGTCTAGTCCTGGTCTAGTCCTGGTCTAGCCCTGGTCTAGCCCTGGTCTAGCCCTGGTCGAGTCCTGGTCTAGCTCTGGTCTAGCTCTGGTCTAGCTCTGGTCTAGCCCTGGTCGAGTCCTGGTCTAGCCCTGGTCTAGCCCTGGTCGAGTCCTGGTCTAGCTCTGGTCTAGCTCTGGTCTAGCTCTGGTCTAGCTCTGGTCTAGTCCTGGTCTAGTCCTGGTCTAGCCCTGGTCTAGCCCTGGTCGAGTCCTGGTCTAGCTCTGGTCTAGTCCTGGTCTAGTCCTGGTCTAGTCCTGGTCTAGTCCTGGTCTGATCCTGGTCTCAGTTGAAGGTTCTGGCTCTGGACTCGGAGCTGCAGGTTCTTCTTGAGGATCACGTCCAGTTTGACTCGGACCTCCCTGAGTTCAGGTGAGTCACACCTGTGAGGGGGCGGGGCCTGGGGGAATACTGCACCGTGATTGGCCCGTTCTGCTGTCAGTCAAACGCAGAGGGAACTTCACTGTAAAACATTATCCAGAATAAAGAATAAACGATGTGTTTTGTCTGTTTATTTCCTCTACAACTATTGACACTTTGCAGCTGATGTCATCAACATTCTCTGGGGGTGTGATGCTAACTATAGGCACTGCTCTGTCTGAAGATGTTACGTTAAACTTTAATCTGAGTTTTGTTTTAACACAATCTGACCACAAAGAACTGACTTACCTGAACTGCAACAGGTGAGCTGATCTGTGCGGTTAAACAAGTAATGTGTGCGTCGTGTCACCATGGTAACTGCTGAACATTCCACCACAGACATGCATGTAGCACACCCCCAGTGCGACGTCACAGTTTTGTCTTCCTGTCAGGACTCAGGGCGGCGTCCACCTGCACCCGGACCGTTTGACCGTCACCTCCCCCGTCCTCATGTGGGTCCAGGTCAGAAACAAACATGAAACAAAAATAAAGTTTGAACTTCAACTGGAGAAAACTCAGCAACACTCGTCCTCTGTCTCTCTGTCCATCACTGTCCACTGTCCATCACTCTGTCCATCACTCTGTCCATCGCTCTGTCCATCACTGTCCATCACTCTGTCCATCGCTGTCCATCACTCTGTCCATCACTCTGTCCATTGCTCTGTCCATCACTCTGTCCACTGTCCATCACTCTGTCCATCACTCTGTCCACTGTCCATCACTCTGTCCATCACTGTCCATCTCCCCCCTCCATCACTCTGTCCATCGCTCTGTCCATTGCTCTCTCCCCCTTCCATCACTCTGTCCATCACGCTGTCCATCACTCTGTCCATTGCTCTGTCCATCACTGTCCATCGCTCTCTCCATCTCCCCCCTCCATCGCCCTCTCCATTGCTCTCTCCCCCCTCCATCACTCTGTCCATCGCTCTGTCCATCACTGTCCATCGTCCCCTCCATCGCTCTGTCCATCACTGTCCATCGCCCTCTCCATCGCTCTGTCCATCACTGTCCATCGTCCCCTCCATCGCTCTGTCCATCACTGTCCATCGCCCTCTCCATCGCTCTGTCCATCACTGTCCATCGCTCTGTCCATCACTCTCTTCACCCCTCTATTTCCATCTCTCTCTCTCCCCTCTTTCTCCCTCTGTCTCTCTGTTTCTCTCTTTCTTCCTCTCCCTTCTTCTCTTTCTCTGTTTCAGGCTCTGGACAAACTGTTGAACAAAATGAAGTCGTCTGGGTTTGACTTCTCCAGAGTGAGAGCGCTGTCAGGCAGCGGACAGGTAGACCTGGTTTAGTCTTGCTGTAGTCCTGGTTTAGGCCTGGTTTAGTCCTGGTTTAGGCCTGGTTCAGTCCTGCTTTAGTCCTGGTCTAGTCCTGCTTTAGTCCTGGTCTAGTCTTGCTTTAGTCCTGGTCTAGTTCTGCTTTAGTCCTGGTCTAGTCCTGCTTTAGTCCTGGTTGTGTTTTGCTCCTGCAGCAGCATGGCAGTGTGTTCTGGAGGAAAGGAGCTGCTCAAACCCTCAGGACTCTGGACCCAGACTTGGACCTGTCCCAGATCCTCCAGGTTTGAATCAAGACCCTGTTTTAGTCCTGGTTTAGTCCTGGTTTCTGTCTGGTTTCAGGGTTCTTTCTCTGTGGGGGACAGTCCTGTCTGGATGGACTCCAGCTCCAGGCCTCAGTGTGACGCTCTGGAGCGAGCAGCAGGGGGTGCTCTCCGACTGGCCCAGATCACCGGCTCCAAGGCCTACGAGGTCTGTGTACTACTACTGCTACTGCTACTGCTGCTACTACTACTACTGATCTTTGACCTCTTGTTGGTCTGCAGCGTTTTACAGGAAACCAGATCTCCAAAATGTTCCAGACTCGTCCAGAGGAGTTCCAACAGACAGAGGTACACTTCACCTGCCACCTTCACCTGTCACCTTCACCTGCCACCTTTACCTGCCACCTTCACCTGTCACAGATACAGGGACATTTTCGGTCTAAAAACATCCCCTCGTCTTTGTAAAGTTTTGTCACAGCGCCTGGTTTTGGCTGGACCAGTAACCACGGTAACCACGGTAACCATAAAAGTGACAGTATGTTTTGTCTCAGAGGATTTCGTTGGTGAGCAGTTTCGCCGCGTCTCTGTTCCTTGGACGCCACGCCCCCATCGACCTCAGCGACGGTACGAGACTCTGAACGAGGACGAGAACAATCTGTTTATCTATAGATGATGTCTGTGGTCCGGTCTAACCCCGGTCTCTGGTCTCTGGTCTTGTCTCTTGTCTCTGGTCTCTTGTCTCTGGTCTCTGGTCTCTGGTCTCTGGTCTGGTCTCTGGTCTTGTCTCTTGTCTCTGGTCTCTGGCCTTGTCTCTGGTCTGGTCTCTGCTCTGGTCTCTGCTCTGGTCTCTGGTCTGGTCTCTGGTCTTGTCTCTGGTCTCTGGTCTCTGGTCTGGTCTCTGGTCTTGTCTCTGGTCTCTGGTCTTGTCTCTGGTCTCTTGTCTCTGGTCTCTTGTCTCTGGTCTGGTCTCATCTCTTGTCTCTGGTCTTGTCTCTGGTCTCTGGTCTGGTCTCTGGTCTTGTCTCTGGTCTCTGGTCTTGTTTCTGGTCTCTTGTCTCTGGTCTGGTCTCGTCTCTTGTCTCTGGTCTCTGGTCTTGTCTCTGGTCTCTGGTCTGGTCTCTGGTCTTGTCTCTGGTCTTGTCTCTGGTCTCTTGTCTCTGGTCTCTTGTCTCTGGTCTCTTGTCTCGTCTCTTGTCTCTGGTCTTGTCTCTGGTCTCTGGTCTGGTCTCTTGTCTCTGTCTCTGGTCTGGTCTCGTCTCTGGTCTCTGGTCTGGTCTCTGGTCTTGTCTCTGGTCTTGTCTCTGGTCTCTGGTCTCTGGCCTTGTCTCTGGTCTGGTCTCTGCTCTGGTCTCTGCTCTGGTCTCTGGTCTCTGGTCTGGTCTCTGGTCTTGTCTCTGGTCTCTGGTCTGGTCTCTGGTCTTGTCTCTGGTCTCTGGTCTTGTCTCTGGTCTCTGGTCTTGTTTCTGGTCTCTTGTCTCTGGTCTCTTGTCTGTGGTCTGGTCTCGTCTCTTGTCTCTGGTCTCTGGTCTGGTCTCTGGTCTGGTCTCTGGTCTTGTCTCTGGTCTCTGGTCTCTGGTCTCTGGTCTTGTCTCTGGTCTCTGGTCTTGTCTCTTGTCTCTGGTCTGGTCTCTTGTCTCTGGTCTTGTCTCTGGTCTCTTGTCTCTGGTCTCTGGTCTTGTCTCTGGTCTTGTCTCTGGTCTCTTGTCTCTGGTCTCTGGTCTCTGGTCTGGTCTCTGGTCTGGTCTCTTGTTTCTGGTCTCTGGTCTGGTCTCTGGTCTTGTCTCTGGTCTCTGGTCTTGTCTCTGGTCTTGTCTCTGGTCTCTGGTCTTGTCTCTTGTCTCTGGTCTTGTCTCTGGTCTCTTGTCTCTGGTCTTGTCTCTGGTCTCTTGTCTCTGGTCTCTGGTGTCTGGTCTTGTCTCTGGTCTTGTCTCTGGTCTTGTCTCTTGTCTCTGGTCTGGTCTCTTGTCTCTGGTCTCTTGTCTCTGGTCTCTGGTCATGTCTCTGGTCTCTTGTCTCTGGTCTTGTCTCTGGTCTTGTCTCTGGTCTCTGGTCTTGTCTCTGGTCTCTTGTCTCTGGTCTGGTCTCTGGTCTCTTGTCTCTGGTCTGGTCTCTTGTCTCTGGTCTCTGGTCTCTGGTCTTGTCTCTGGTCTCTGGTTTCTGGTCTTGTCTCTGGTCTCTTTTCTCTGGTCTGGTCTCTGGTCTCTTGTCTCTGGTCTCTTGTCTCTGGTCTCTTGTCTCTTGTCTCTGGTCTGGTCCCTGGTCTCTTGTCTCTGGTCTGGTCCCTGGTCTCTTGTCTCTGGTCTTGCCTCTGGTCTCTTGTCTTTGGTCTCTGGTCTTGTCTCTTGTCTCTGGTCTTGTCTCTGGTCTTGTCTCTGGTCTCTGGTCTGGTCTCTTGTCTCTGGTCTGGTCTCTTGTCTCTGGTCTCTGGTCTTGTCTCTGGTCTCTGGTCTTGTCTCTGGTCTCTTGTCTCTGGTCTCTGGTCTTGTCTCTTGTCTCTGGTCTCTGGTCTTGCCTCTGGTCTCTTGTCTCTGGTCTCTGGTCTTGTCTCTGGTCTCTTGTCTCTGGTCTCTGGTCTTGTCTCTGGTCTCTTGTCTCTTGTCTCTGGTCTCTGGTCTTGTCTCTGGTCTCTTGTCTCTTTTCTCTGGTCTCTGGTCTTGTCTCTGGTCTCTTGTCTCTAGTCTGGTCTCTGGTCTCTTGTCTCTGGTCTCTGGTCTGGTCTCTGGTCTCTTGTCTCAGGTCTTGTCTCTGGTCTGGTCTCTGGTCTTGTCTCTGGTCTCTTGTCTCTGGTCTGGTCTCTGGTCTCTTGTCTCTGGTCTCTGGTCTTGTCTCTGGTCTCTTGTCTCTGGTCTCTGGTCTTGTCTCTGGTCTCTTGTCTCTGGTCTCTGGTCTCTTGTCTCTGGTCTCTGGTCTCTGGTCTCTGGTCTTGTCTCTGGTCTCTTGTCTCTGGTCTGGTCTCTGGTCTCTTGTCTCTGGTCTGGTCTCTTGTCTCTGGTCTCTTGTCTCTGGTCTTGTCTCTGGTCTCTGGTTTCTGGTCTTGTCTCTGGTCTGGTCTCTGGTCTCTGGTCTTGTCTCTGGTCTCTTGTCTCTGGTCTCTGGTCTCTTGTCTCTTGTCTCTGGTCTGGTCCCTGGTCTCTTGTCTCTGGTCTGGTCCCTGGTCTCTTGTCTCTGGTCTTGCCTCTGGTCTCTTGTCTTTGGTCTCTGGTCTTGTCTCTTGTCTCTGGTCTTGTCTCTGGTCTCTGGTCTCTTGTCTCTGGTCTCTTGTCTCTGGTCTCTTGTCTCTGGTCTCTTGTCTCTGGTCTCTTGTCTCGTCTCTTGTCTCTGGTCTTGTCTCTGGTCTCTGGTCTGGTCTCTTGTCTCTGTCTCTGGTCTGGTCTCGTCTCTGGTCTCTGGTCTGGTCTCTGGTCTTGTCTCTGGTCTTGTCTCTGGTCTCTGGTCTCTGGCCTTGTCTCTGGTCTGGTCTCTGCTCTGGTCTCTGCTCTGGTCTCTGGTCTCTGGTCTGGTCTCTGGTCTTGTCTCTGGTCTCTGGTCTCTGGTCTGGTCTCTGGTCTTGTCTCTGGTCTCTGGTCTTGTCTCTGGTCTTGTCTCTGGTCTCTTGTCTCTGGTCTCTTGTCTCTGGTCTGGTCTCATCTCTTGTCTCTGGTCTTGTCTCTGGTCTCTGGTCTGGTCTCTGGTCTTGTCTCTGGTCTCTGGTCTTGTTTCTGGTCTCTTGTCTCTGGTCTGGTCTCGTCTCTTGTCTCTGGTCTCTGGTCTTGTCTCTGGTCTCTGGTCTGGTCTCTGGTCTTGTCTCTGGTCTTGTCTCTGGTCTCTTGTCTCTGGTCTCTTGTCTCGTCTCTTGTCTCTGGTCTTGTCTCTGGTCTCTGGTCTGGTCTCTTGTCTCTGTCTCTGGTCTGGTCTCGTCTCTGGTCTCTGGTCTGGTCTCTGGTCTTGTCTCTGGTCTTGTCTCTGGTCTCTGGTCTCTGGCCTTGTCTCTGGTCTGGTCTCTGCTCTGGTCTCTGCTCTGGTCTCTGGTCTCTGGTCTGGTCTCTGGTCTTGTCTCTGGTCTCTGGTCTGGTCTCTGGTCTTGTCTCTGGTCTCTGGTCTTGTCTCTGGTCTCTTGTCTCTGGTCTCTTGTCTCTGGTCTCTTGTCTCATCTCTTGTCTCTGGTCTCTGGTCTGGTCTCTTGTCTCTGTCTCTGGTCTGGTCTCGTCTCTGGTCTCTGGTCTGGTCTCTGGTCTTGTCTCTGGTCTTGTCTCTGGTCTCTGGTCTCTGGCCTTGTCTCTGGTCTGGTCTCTGCTCTGGTCTCTGCTCTGGTCTCTGCTCTGGTCTCTGGTCTCTGGTCTGGTCTCTGGTCTTGTCTCTGGTCTCTGGTCTTGTCTCTGGTCTCTTGTCTCTGGTCTCTTGTCTCTGGTCTCTTGTCTCATCTCTTGTCTCTGGTCTTGTCTCTGGTCTCTGGTCTGGTCTCTTGTCTCTGTCTCTGGTCTGGTCTCGTCTCTGGTCTCTGGTCTGGTCTCTGGTCTTGTCTCTGGTCTTGTCTCTGGTCTCTGGTCTCTGGCCTTGTCTCTGGTCTGGTCTCTGCTCTGGTCTCTGCTCTGGTCTCTGGTCTCTGGTCTGGTCTCTGGTCTTGTCTCTGGTCTCTGGTCTGGTCTCTGGTCTTGTCTCTGGTCTCTGGTCTTGTCTCTGGTCTCTGGTCTTGTTTCTGGTCTCTTGTCTCTGGTCTCTTGTCTGTGGTCTGGTCTCGTCTCTTGTCTCTGGTCTCTGGTCTCTGGTCTGGTCTCTGGTCTGGTCTCTGGTCTTGTCTCTGGTCTCTGGTCTCTGGTCTTGTCTCTGGTCTCTGGTCTTGTCTCTTGTCTCTGGTCTGGTCTCTTGTCTCTGGTCTTGTCTCTGGTCTCTTGTCTCTGGTCTCTGGTCTTGTCTCTGGTCTTGTCTCTGGTCTCTTGTCTCTGGTCTCTGGTCTCTGGTCTGGTCTCTGGTCTGGTCTCTTGTTTCTGGTCTCTGGTCTGGTCTCTGGTCTTGTCTCTGGTCTCTGGTCTTGTCTCTGGTCTTGTCTCTGGTCTCTGGTCTTGTCTCTTGTCTCTGGTCTTGTCTCTGGTCTCTTGTCTCTGGTCTTGTCTCTGGTCTCTTGTCTCTGGTCTCTGGTGTCTGGTCTTGTCTCTGGTCTTGTCTCTGGTCTTGTCTCTTGTCTCTGGTCTGGTCTCTTGTCTCTGGTCTCTTGTCTCTGGTCTCTGGTCATGTCTCTGGTCTCTTGTCTCTGGTCTTGTCTCTGGTCTTGTCTCTGGTCTCTGGTCTTGTCTCTGGTCTCTTGTCTCTGGTCTGGTCTCTGGTCTCTTGTCTCTGGTCTGGTCTCTTGTCTCTGGTCTCTGGTCTCTGGTCTTGTCTCTGGTCTCTGGTTTCTGGTCTTGTCTCTGGTCTCTTTTCTCTGGTCTGGTCTCTGGTCTCTTGTCTCTGGTCTCTTGTCTCTGGTCTCTTGTCTCTTGTCTCTGGTCTGGTCCCTGGTCTCTTGTCTCTGGTCTGGTCCCTGGTCTCTTGTCTCTGGTCTTGCCTCTGGTCTCTTGTCTTTGGTCTCTGGTCTTGTCTCTTGTCTCTGGTCTTGTCTCTGGTCTTGTCTCTGGTCTCTGGTCTGGTCTCTTGTCTCTGGTCTGGTCTCTTGTCTCTGGTCTCTGGTCTTGTCTCTGGTCTCTGGTCTTGTCTCTGGTCTCTTGTCTCTGGTCTCTGGTCTTGTCTCTTGTCTCTGGTCTCTGGTCTTGCCTCTGGTCTCTTGTCTCTGGTCTCTGGTCTTGTCTCTGGTCTCTTGTCTCTTTTCTCTGGTCTCTGGTCTTGTCTCTGGTCTCTTGTCTCTAGTCTGGTCTCTGGTCTCTTGTCTCTGGTCTCTGGTCTGGTCTCTGGTCTCTTGTCTCAGGTCTTGTCTCTGGTCTGGTCTCTGGTCTTGTCTCTGGTCTCTTGTCTCTGGTCTTGTCTCTGGTCTGGTCTCTGGTCTCTTGTCTCTGGTCTCTGGTCTTGTCTCTGGTCTCTTGTCTCTGGTCTCTGGTCTTGTCTCTGGTCTCTTGTCTCTGGTCTCTGGTCTCTTGTCTCTGGTCTCTGGTCTCTGGTCTTGTCTCTGGTCTCTTGTCTCTGGTCTGGTCTCTGGTCTCTTGTCTCTGGTCTGGTCTCTTGTCTCTGGTCTCTGGTCTCTGGTCTTGTCTCTGGTCTCTGGTTTCTGGTCTTGTCTCTGGTCTCTTGTCTCTGGTCTGGTCTCTGGTCTCTGGTCTTGTCTCTGGTCTCTTGTCTCTGGTCTCTGGTCTCTTGTCTCTTGTCTCTGGTCTGGTCCCTGGTCTCTTGTCTCTGGTCTGGTCCCTGGTCTCTTGTCTCTGGTCTTGCCTCTGGTCTCTTGTCTTTGGTCTCTGGTCTTGTCTCTTGTCTCTGGTCTTGTCTCTGGTCTTGTCTCTGGTCTCTGGTCTCTTGTCTCTGGTCTCTTGTCTCTGGTCTGGTCTCTTGTCTCTGGTCTCTGGTCTTGTCTCTGGTCTCTGGTCTTGTCTCTGGTCTCTTGTCTCTGGTCTCTGGTCTTGTCTTTTGTCTCTGGTCTCTGGTCTTGTCTCTGGTCTCTTGTCTCTAGTCTAGTCTCTTGTCTCTGGTCTCTGGTCTGGTCTCTGGTCTTGTCTCTGGTCTGGTCTCTGGTCTCTGGTCTTGTCTCTGGTCTCTTGTCTCTGGTCTGGTCTCTGGTCTCTTGTCTCTGGTCTCTGGTCTCTGGTCTTGTCTCTGGTCTCTGGTCTTGTCTCTGGTCTCTGGTCTCTGGTCTCTTGTCTCTGGTCTCTGGTCTCTGGTCTTGTCTCTTGTCTCTGGTCTGGTCCCTGGTCTCTTGTCTCTGGTCTTGCCTCTGGTCTCTTGTCTCTGGGCTCTTGTCTCTGGTCTCTGGTCTGGTCTCTGGTCTCTTGTCTCTGGTCTTGCCTCTGGTCTCTGGTCTCTGGGCTCTTGTCTCTGGTCTCTTGTCTCTGGTCTTGTCTCTGGTCTCTGGTCTCTGGTCTGGGCTCTGGTCTCTGGTCTGGGCTCTTGTCTCTTGTCTCTGGTCTTGTCTCTGGTCTCTTGTCTCTGGTCTCTTGTCTCTGGTCTGGTCTGGTCTCTTGTCTCTGGTCTCTGGTCTCTGGTCTGGTCTGGTCTCTTGTCTCTGGTCTGGTCTCTTGTCTCTTGTCTCTGGTCTCTGGTCTCTTGTCTCTTGTCTCTGGTCTCTGGTCTCTGGTCTCTGGTCTGGTCTGGTCTAACCCCGGTCTATGGTCCGGTTTCAGGGTCTGGGATGAACCTTTTGGACCTGTCTCAGAGGGACTGGTCTGATCTGTGTTTAAACGCATGTGCTCCAGGACTGCGCCCCCTGCTGGCGGCGCCCGTCCCCTCAGGCTCCGTCCTGGTGAGACTCACATTCCTCTGTTATTTATTTTATTATATTATTTACTGTGGTGGTGCGTTCAGGGACCCGTCTCCTCGTACTTCGTGAGGCGTTTTGGGTTCTCCGAGTGCTGCAGCGTCGTGGCGTTCACCGGAGACAATCCCGGTAAATCCACAATCTGTTTTTTAATTGTGTTTTTTTTGTGTGTTTTTTTTTTTGTCTTTTTGTCTTTCATGAAGTTTTAAATGTGGCTGTAGTTTCTCTTCTCTCCACTGAGCAGCGCTGTTCCCCAGTTTTTCCATAAACCTCCAACTGTTAAACCAGGACTAAACCAGGACTAAACCAGGACTAGACCAGGACTAAACCAGAGACTTAACCAGGACTAAACCAGGACTAAACCAGAGACTTAACCAGGACTAAACCAGGACTAAACCAGGACTAAACTAGAGACTAAACCAGGACTAAACCAGGACTAAACCAGAGACTTAACCAGGACTACACCAGCACTAAACCAGGACTAAACCAGGACTGAACCAGGACTGAACCAGGACTGAACCAGGACTAAACCAGGACTACACCCGGTCTAAACCAGGACTAAACCAGGACTAAACCAGGACTAAACCAGGACTACACCCAGTCTAAACCCGGTCTAAACCTGGTCTTGTGTTTCAGCGTCCCTGGCGGGAATGAGGCTCCAGCCCGGGGACGTCGCTGTGAGTTTTTGAGCTGATTTTTATTCAAGAGCAGAAAATAGTTTTTATACAGGACGCTACAATAGGGTTAAAGCCCCAGTGCGGGACATTTCCTCAGGCCTCAGAGTCTGTGAGGTTTTGTGCTGTGTCATAACGCTGTTGTCTTGACTCTGAAGCGGATCTTCTGTCGTCCAGGTGAGTTTGGGCACCAGCGACACGGTGTTCCTGTGGCTGCAGTTCCCTCGTCCAGCACTAGAGGGCCACGTCTTCATCAACCCCGTCAACCCACAGCACTACATGGCCCTGCTCTGGTGAGGGTTTAGATCGGGCTTAGACCGGGTTTAGACCGGGTTTAGACTGGGTTTAGATCAGGGCTTAGACCGGGTTTAGACCGGGCTTAGACCGGGTTTAGACCGGGTTTAGATCAGGGCTTAGACCAGGTTTAGACCGGGCTTAGACCGGGTTTAGACCGGGCTTAGACCGGGTTTAGACCGGGCTTAGACCGGGCTTAGACTGGGTTTAGACCAGGCTTAGACCGGGCTTAGACCGGGCTTAGACCTAGGTTTAGACCCAGGTTTAGACCCAGGTTTAGACCCAGGTTTAGACCGGGTTTAGACCGGGGTTAGACCAGGGTTTAGACCAGTTTAGATTCGGGTTTAGACCACGTTTAGACCAGGTTTAGTACGATGTTTAGACCCTGGGTTAGCTCTGGGTTAAGTCCTAGGTTTAGTACGAAGTTTAATCCTGGTTTAATTCCTGCTTTAGTCCTGGTTCAGTTCTGGTTCAGTCCTGGTTTAGTGTGGGTTTAGTTCTGGTTTAGTCCTGGTTTAGTCCTGGTTCAGTCTTGGTTTATTAAATCCTTGTGTCTGTTGTTGTAGTTTTAAGAACGGTTCTCTGGTGCGGCAGAGGGTCCGGGACGAGTTCGGGGGGTCCTGGACTCGGTTCTCTGCGGCTCTGAGCAGCTCTCCTCTCGGTAACCACGGAAACATCGGTACATAACTTTATTTATTTAACTTTGTGGAGCGCTCATTTTACAATTTGGCGTTTTTTAGGTTTGAGATTTGACTTCCTGCCTGTAAATCATGACATCACAGCGGGGAAATCCAAACTGTTACCATAGCAACCATGTTTTACACTGGGCCAAAACTCCTCTAATGTCACAGAGACAAATAAAAACATAAGAAAAACACATTTATTTTGTTGAAATCATGTTTAAAGTTACAGAAACTATGATGTCATCAGTGTGGGACTTCCTGTCATATTAAACATGTTTTTCAATTTTCTTCACAAATTGCTTCTTTATTTCTTCATTTATATTTACAGCAGGTTTTATTCACCAGATTAAGTCAAAATGAGAGACGCCCTTCAAAATAAAACTCTGTGTCTGTTCTTGTCAGGCTTTTATTTTGACGTGCTGGAGATCCTTCCTGCCGCTGTGGGGGTGCACCGCTTCGACGCTCACGACAATAAGGTCATTTTAATTTTTTTTTTTTTTATAAATAAATAAATAAATAAACCTGTCCCGGTGGTGAGCGCATGAGTGCAGTTCTGCTGCTGTCCTACAGGTGTCCTCGTTTCCCGCTCACACTGAAGTCCGGGCGCTCGTGGAGGGGCAGTTTTTATCCAAACGACTTCACGCCGAACGCCTCGGATACGCCATCGGTAACTCCGCCCCTCACTTCTGTAACTCCGCCCCGCCCCCCTGCGCTCACAACTCACTGTCGCCATTTCCTGTTTGCCTTATTTGGTTGTGTGTTTTCAGTTCCTGGGACCCGAGTCTTGGCGACAGGCGGAGCCTCTTCAAACCCGCAGATCCTCCAGGTCTGTTTAGTCTCCTGGTTTAGTCCTGGTTTAGTCCTGGTTTAGTCCTGGTCTAGTCCTGGTTTAGTCCTGGTTCTGTCCTGGTTTAGTCCTGGTCTAGTCCTGGTTCAGTCCTGGTCTAGTCCTGGTTCAGTCCTGGTCTAGTCCTGGTTTAGTCCTGGTCTCGTCCTGGTTTAGTCCTGGTTCTGTCCTGGTCTAGTCCTGGTTTAGTCCTGGTCTAGTCCTGGTCTAGTCCTGGTTCAGTCCTGGTCTAGTCCTGGTCTAGTCCTGGTCTAGTCCTGGTTCAGTCCTGGTCTAGTCCTGGTTTAGTCCTGGTTCAGTCCTGGTCTAGTCCTGGTTTAGTCCTGGTCTCGTCCTGGTTTAGTCCTGGTTCTGTCCTGGTCTAGTACTGGTCTAGTCCTGGTTTAGTCCTGGTCTAGTCCTGGTCTAGTCCTGGTTCAGTCCTGGTCTAGTCCTGGTCTAGTCCTGGTTCAGTCCTGGTTCAGTCCTGGTCTAGTCCTGGTCCAGTCCTGGTCTAGTCCTGGTCCAGTCCTGGTCTAGTCCTGGTTTAGTCCTGGTCTAGTCCTGGTCCAGTCCTGGTCTAGTCCTGGTTTAGTCCTGGTTCTGTCCTGGTCTAGTCCTGGTCTAGTCCTGGTCTCGTCCTGGTTCTGTCCTGGTCTAGTCCTGGTCTAGTCCTGGTCTCGTCCTGGTTCAGTCCTGGTCTCGTCCTGGTCTCGTCCTGGTCTAGTCCTGGTCTAGTCCTGGTCTAGTCCTGGTTCAGTCCTGGTCTAGTCCTGGTCTAGTCCTCAGATGGAGCTGACGTTCACACAGACACACTGCCCTCTTGTGGTCACTCTTGTACTTGTGTTTTGTTGCAGGTTTTATCAGACGTGTTTAACGCTCCGGTTTACACCATGGACAGCTCCAACTCCACCTGCCTCGGCTCGGCCTACATAGCCCTGCATGGTACCACACCTGGACCTCACCTGGACCTCACCTGGACCTCACCTGGACCTCACCTGGACCTCACCTGGACCTCACCTGGACCTCACCTGGACCTCACCTGGACATTTATACTTTTTATTTCATTAGACACCATAAACTCACCATAAAATCAGTTAGAATGGACGCAATTCTCCAGAAACAACAAAATATCTCGTCGTATTCTGCATAAAAACTGCTGACCCTTTAGTTTTAGACATTTACAAACATGTTCTCAAATGTCCCAGATGCCCTGCCTGTGTGTCAGATGCCCTTCCAGTGTCTCCATGGGGCTAACTCTGTAGTTTAGATCCGCACAAACCTGTTCTGAAATGTGATTCTTGTTCAGATTTCAGTCTTTTGTGAACTTTGAACAGAATACTTTTATTAAAACACAAATCACAAATGTGTTTTCATTTTCAGGTCTCGTGTCAGAGTCCGGAGTCTCGTTTTTCGACGCCGTGAAAAAAGGTTCAGAGCCAAAACTGATCGCAACTCCACATCCCCACGCCAAAGAGGTGAGTGACGCAGAGGAGGAGGAGCAGAGGAGAAGATGATGCAGAGGAGGCTCCCTCTCAGTCTTTTATCTCGTCTCTAAAGTTCATTTAGTCTGGATTTGTTTACTTTTTAAATGATTTTTGGAGCTTTGACTGGACTGAACCAAGACTGAACCAGGACTGAACCAGGACTGAACCAGGACTGAACCAGGACTAAACCAGGACTAAACCAGGACTAAACCAGGACTGAACCAGGACTGAACCAGGACTGAACCAGGACTGAACCAGGACTGAACCAGGACTGAACCACATTTCACATTTCTTGTATTTTTCAGGTTTATGATGAGATGTTGAAACGCTTCGCCCGATTGGAGGAAAGAGTCCTGCAGGAGTCCCACCCCCAGGACAGACCGACCAATCACAGCGCAGCTCTGACATGATTGACAGTTTTTTCACAAAAGTCTTAATATTTGTGAATTTAAATGTGATGAAATGAAAACGGCAAACTCGTTCTGTTTTAGTGAAATAAAAACATGATTCTCTGATGGTTTCATGGATATAAGGTTTAAAAAACAGATTTCCCAACGAATTCAAACGAATTAGTGTCAGGATCAGGATTAAAACAGGACTAAACCAGGACTAAACCAGCACTAAAACAGGACTAGACCAGAACTAAACCACGACTAGACCAGGACTAAACCACAACTAGACTAGGACTAGACCAGGACTAGGCCAGGACTAGACCAGGACTAGACCAGGACTAGGCCAGGACTAGGCCAGGACTAGACCAGGACTAAAATGGTCCCAAACAGGCCTGAGGACAGCGGTGCGTCACAGCTGTATTTAAATAAAACAAAATGGCTGCTGTGGGTCCGTTTGTGCAGGGACTCGACAGATGTGTGCAAATCAGAGCGAGGAAACAAGGACACATGTTAGGACGGAGGAGAGGAGACGAGGAGGAGGGGGAAAAGGAAAGGAGACGAGGAGGGAGGAAGACAGAAGAGGAGATGAGATGAGGGAGGAGGAGACGAGGAGGACAGAAGAGGAGATGAGGAAGGAGGAGACGAGGAGGGAGGGAGAAGGAGGTGACCTGGTTTGAACCTGTCTATTCTCAAAGACAGGGCCGCATCCCATTCTTCTGATCACTGCCTCCTAACCACAGTCTGTGCTTCTGACATGTGCGAGTGTGGGAGGGAGGGAGGAAGAGAGGGAGAGGGAAAGGGGGAGGTGAAGGGAGGAGGTGAAGGGAGGAGAGGAGGATCTGATTTCATTAAACCTGGAGTTTGTTCAACAAATACAAGATGGAGCCGAGGTGAAGGTGTGACAGAAGAGGAAGGAGAGGAGAGGAAGAGATGGAGAGGAGAGGAAGGAGAGGAGAGGAAGAGATGGAGAGGAGAGGAGAGGGAGGAGAGGAGAGGAAGAGATGGAGAGGAGAGGAAGAGATGGAGAGGATGAGATGGAGAGGAGAGGAAGAGATGGAGAGAGAGGAGAGGAAGAGATGGAGAGGGAGGAGAGGGAGAGATGGAGAGGAAGGAGAGGAGAGGAAGAGATGGAGAGGAAGGAGAGGAGAGGAAGAGATGGAGAGAAGAGGAAGAGATGGAGAGGAGAGGGAGGAGAGGAAGAGATGAGAGGAAGAGATGGAGAGGAGAGGAAGAGGTGGAGAGAGGAAGGAGAGGAGAGGAAGAGATGGAGAGGGAGGAGAGGAAGAGATGAGAGGAGAGGGAGGAGAGGAAGAGATGGAGGGATGGGGTTTGACATGAGGAGAGAGAGAGAGGAGGACAGGGAGTATCTGGTATAAGAAAGGATGGAAGGGCATCTGACACACAGAGGTTCACTTCAGTCCAGTTGTGTTTGGGGGGGGGAGTCACGAGCCGCAGCTGTCCTCAGACGGCCTACACTTCCCATCATCCTCTGGGACTAAAATTAACCAGGACTAAACCAGGACTAACCCAAGACTAAACCAGGACTAACCCAAGACTAAACCAGGACTAACCCAGGACTAAAGTGGGATTAAATGCAAACCTGTGAAAACAGAACAGAATTTACATTTTATACAGAATTTTGTGTTTTTCTTCTACGTTTGTAGTTTTGTAGTTTTTGTTGCCGTTTCTAAAGTCACTTCCTGTTTGGAGCATCAGCAGGTGTGACGTACAGAGGAAACTGTTCCCTAGCAACCGTAAACACTGTGTGTAAAGGACACGATAGTGTTCACATTCACAAATAAAAGATCCTCTCCTCCCTCCACCTCCTCCTCTCCTCCCTGTCCTCCCTCTCTCCTCTCCTCCCTCCACCTCCCTCCCTCGCTCCACCTCCCTCTCTCCTCTCCCCTCTCCTCTCCTCTTCTCTCTCCTCTCTCCTCTCCTCTCTCCCCTCTCCTCTCCTCTCCTCCCTCTCTCTCCCTCCGTCTTCTCTCTTTCTTTCTCTCTCTGAATAATTGTCTCCTGGAGGAATTCTTCCACGTGTCCTAAAAAAACTGCATGATTTAGAATTATGTTCAAAGGTTTTTCTGAGTCCTGCTCCAGTCCAGGTTTAGTCCTGCTCCAGTCCAGGTTTAGTTCTTATTAGACCTGTTATAGTCCAGGTTCAGACCTGGTTCAGGCCTGGTCTCAGTCCTGGTCTCAGTCCTGGTCTCAGTCCTGGTCTCAGTCCTGGTCTCAGTCCTGGTCTCAGTCCTGGTTCAGTTCTTGGTCTCAGTGGGGTTCTGTTCTTTCAGCCCAAACACTTCAGAAATCAGGTCACTGCCACCTCCCGCGGCTCCAAAAAGAGACGGGTTTAGACCCGGTTCAGACCTGATTTAGACCTGGTATAGACGGGGTTTAGCCCTGGTTTAAACCTGCTTTAGACCGGATTTAGACCGGATTTAGACCGGATTTAGACCGGATTTAGACCTGATTTAGATCGGGTTTAGTCCTGGTTCAGTTTATTTTATTTTATTTTATGTATTTAATTGGGACAGGAGCAGGTTAATGGACAAACATGACACAACATGAATGTAAACGAAGGACTGAGGTCACAGGGGACCAAACACAAAATATTGCACACGTCCATTATTGTGTGTAGAATCCCTCAGTCGTCCAGGTAGAATCCATAGCAAAAGGAGAAATTTAATTTGTCAACTGGACAGAGTTTATTTGGTCGAATACGTTTCTCATCCAAGCTGCTTCTTCAGTTCTGGTCAGACGCTGGTGGACACTGCTGGCTGGTGTTTCTGAAGAACTACAGAGGATCTTCAGACAACATGAAATCCCAGTCTATTTCAAACCCACAAACACTTTAAGACAAAAACTGGTCCATCCTAAGGACAAAACACCGAGCCACAAACAAAGCAATGTGGTCTACTCCATTCAGTGTAGTGAAGACTGCAGGGGGCGCTACACTGGAGAAACAAAACAGCCACTTCACAAAAGGATGTATCAACACAGACGGGAAAACCAGGGTGGGCCGCAATCTGCCGTACATCTCCACCTAAAAGGACCTCAGTCTGCCGTACATCTCCACCTAAAAGGACCTCAGTCTGCCGTACATCTCCACCTAAAAGGACCTCAGTCTGCCGTACATCTCCACCTAAAAGGACCTCAGTCTGCCGTACATCTCCACCTAAAAGCCACAGGCCACTCCTTTGAGGACAGTGAGGTTCAGATCTTGGCCAGAGAAAAGAACTGGTTTGAGAGGAGGAGTTAAAGAAGCTATTTTTGTCAAGAAAGAGAATCCTTCCTTGAACAGAAATGGAGGTCTCAGACATCATTTGTCTCCATCTATAACTCTATCCTCAAACCTATATCAAAACAAACAGAGAAAACAATGGGACTAGCCAGGACATGTCCAGAGGTGTGAAAACACCATCATGGCCCTGAATGGTTCTGCTAACTACTCCCCCACTCCCACTCCATATTGAATAGACACACTTAACTAACAGAAACTGTAAACAAATATGTGTTGTCTCAGAGTAATTTTCATTGTAATTAAGCTCCTCCCTTCAGGCAGATATAAAGCAGTGTCCACCAGCATCTGACCAGAACTGAAGAAGCAGCTTGGATGAGCTGAGAAACGTATTCAACCAAATAAACTCTGTCCAGTTGACAAATTAAATTTCTCCTTTTGCCACACTTCCATTATTTTGCAGTAAATCTGGCCACACATTCAAACCATAACCAGTCCTTGAGGTCTAGTCCTGGTTTAGTCCTGGTTCAGTCCTGGTTCAGTCCTGATTCAGTCCTGGTTTAGTCCTGATTCAGTCCTGGTTTAGTCCTGGTTCAGTCCTGGTTTAGTCCTGGTTCAGTCTCTGGTGCAGGAGCCATTTTGGACTCGGTTCAGCTCCCGTCTGCGTCCACGCGCACGCGACGCACGGCACGTTCCGGTTCAGTCTGACACAATAAAAGCGCCGGAATGTTACTTTACTGTGTGATTTATCACTTTGGAGCAGACCTGGTTTAGACCCAGGTAAATCCTGGTTTAGTCCTGGTTCAGTTCATAGGCTACTTGATAGATTCATAGTTTCGAATGCTCTGTCAGATGCCCTCCCATCCTCCTGTATCCCTGTGTCAGATGCCCTCCCGGGTGTGGTGGTGTGTCAGATGCCCTCCCGGGTGTGGTGGTGTGTCAGATGCCCTCCCGGGTGTGGTGGTTGGAGAAATCCAGCAGGAAAATGGACCTTGGAATGATGATGAAATAAAAATAAAATGATAAAAAATAAAATGATCGGGGAAAACATTTGAGGATTTGACTTTTGGACTCATTCAGATTCAGAATAAAAAACACGTCTTATTTTGGGAAAAACCGTGACGCCTCGCGCTTTTATTCTGGAGGTGGATGCGCGCGTGGTGCGTACGCGGTGCGTGCGGCTTGACGCAGCGCTCCCGTGTCCCCAGCAGCCCCTCAGACACACGGACCCAGACTCACACCGAGAGCGCGGAGCGGAGCGGACTAGGCTGGAGAACCGGAGCACACGGGCCGGACAGCGGGCTGCTTCCACTGCGCTACCCGCCCGTGGAGCCTGCTCCGCGGCTGCATGTGAGGACGGACCCCGGGGTCGCTATGGAGCTCTGGGGGTGAAGCGGCGCGAAGGAAAAGAGGAATATAGTGGGTTTGCGCTTGGATTCCACGGGCAGAGCTGCACACAAAGCCCGGAGCGGAGGAGCACCGTGGAGCGGGCGTGTTCATGCAGACAGCGGGACACGGAGCGGACCACTAGCGGCAAAATGAGGCTCTATCCTCGGATCACCTGCTCCGCGCTGTCGCTGCTGCTGGGCGCTTTGTGCTCGGGTAAGCGGGCTTCAGGAGGGTTTGTGGACGGTTCGTGGGTGCTTGATGTGTGCTGATGTGTGCTGATGGGTGCTGATGGGTGCTGGGTGCATGTGGACCGTGCAGGGAGCGTGTGTGAGCCTCACAGGCCGAGCAGAGCTCCAGAGCGGCGGGGTGAGCTGAGGATCCGCGGCCGTGTCCTCATTTCGCTTCTCAAACGGAGGACCGCTCTCTTCTCCATCCCTGATCCGCGCGTGCGTCAGAGGGGATGTGTGCGCGTGCACGTGTGGGTTTATTGTCTGCGGGTGCGCGTGCTCGTGCGACCAGGCCGCGCACGCGCGTTACTACAGCTCTACGGAGCGTGAATGGAGCAGGCACGTGCTCGTAGTGAAAGTGACGGAGGCGGAGATCAGAGCCGCGGCCTCGGCTCAGACGCACACCGCGTCCCGGAGCTCCGGACCCGGCAGTCTGCGCCCCTCTGCCCGGGGAGAGACTGCTCCTCTGCCCGGGAGAGTGCGCTCGTCCCCGGACTCTCTGCTGGGCCCCTGAGGGTCTCTTCAGTCTGTGCACTAATCCTCATAATCAGTTTTATCGTCAGATGGAGGATCAACTTTTCTGGACACTGTCACGTGACTCAGGTGTGAGGGTCAGGGGTCAGGGGTCATGTCTCTGAACAGTAGACCTCAGGCTGAATGGGAGTGAGTGTGTGGAGCTGGACAGGACAGGTGAACAGGACAGGTGAACAGGACAGGAGGACAGGACAGGAGGACAGGACAGGAGGACAGGACAGGAGGACAGGACTCTGCAGTGAAACCTGTGGTAGTGGTGCAGTGGCTGAGCAGGCACCCGCTCACCACAGGCTGACAGATTCTATTGTTTTTGCCTCTTCCTGTGTGTGTGTGTGTGTGTGTGTGTGTCTGTGTCTGTGTCTGTGTCTGTGCTTTGTGTTTGTGTTTGTGTGTTTGGCCCATTTAATTCTGTTAAAATGTCTCTCTGATCTGAACGGTCACTCCCTAAACCCCAGAGTCAGTGCTAGTGCAGCCTCTGCAGCTCAGGGAGGGAATTCTGGAGGTTCTGAGCTTCACATGAGCCTGTCCATAAACTGAGACTGAGACAAACACAGGACGTGTCTCTGTGTCTCTGTGTCTCTGTGTCTCTGTGTCTCTGTGTCTCTGTCTCTCTGTGTCTCTGTCTCTCTGTGTCTCTGTGTCTCTGTGTCTCTGTGTCTCTGTCTCTCTGTGTCTCTGTGTCTCTGTCTGCAGGTGAAGACTCTGGAGACACAGGGTCAGAGGTGAGGGTCACTGAGTGCAGGGTATATACAGTTGTGTTATACCTGCTAACCCTCCCCGTGTGTCAGATGCCCTCCCCGTGTGTCAGATGCCCTCCCCGTGTGTCAGATGCCCTCCCCGTGTGTCAGATGCCCTCCCGTGTGTCCATGGGGTCTTATTCTTTAGTTCAGATTTAAGTCTCAGATGTGATGCTCCTGGATTCAAACGGGACTTGAGACTAAAACTTTCAAAACTTTTACTGATCTGAACATAATAAAAAACACTTCCACTGACAGGGCATCTGACACAGGGAGACAGGAGGACGGGAGGGCATCTGACACAGGGAGACAGGAGGACGGGAGGGCATCTGACACAGGGAGACAGGAGGAGGGGAGGGGTTTCTCTCTGGTCTAGACTGAGCCTCCCCTCGCACCCACTGACCCCCATCAATCACCCCCTCGAGTCCCTTACACTGTATGTACTTTAGTCCTGGTTTAGTCCTAGTTCAGTCCCGGTTTAGTCCTGGTTTAGTCCCGGTTTAGTCCCGGTTTAGTCCCGGTTTAGTCCTGGTTCAGTGACAGATGGGTTGCTCTGTGTTAGAATGAGACGAAGGACTTTTCTGTGTGACCGAGGGGAGGGGTAGTAGGGGTGAGGGGGTGAGGGGGTATTTAGAGCAAACGTGTGGAGGGGGGGCAAGTCTTTGGGGCAGATGTTGTCTGGTCCTGGTCTGGTCCTGGTCTGGTCCTGGTCTGGTCCTGGTCTGGTCCCTCTGCACTTCGAACATTCACCATTTTTTATTTGACTGACGTGTTTTTCCTGAACGTAAATACAGAGTTTGGATCAGATCGAAGCTCGTCCTAAGTCTTTGCTCCACCAAATATCAGAGAACCTCTCGTGCTCCCAGAGGTTCTGGGTGTAGACCTCCACGTTAAAGAGGAGGTATTACAATGAATCTTTTTTGTCTCTGTCTCTCATGTTCTAACGTTCCTCATCAAAAACCTGTCTGAAGAGGTTTTAGAGTCATCCATGCATGTTTGAGTAATATTGTGATCTCTCTCAGGCTTACAGTTAGCAGTACGAGTCTGTACGAGGCTCCGCCCACAAGTCTACGTCCCCCATGCTCCCACAATACGAGTCTGTACGAGGCTCCGCTCACAAGTCTACATCCCCCAGGCTCCCACAGTACGAGTCTGTACGAGGCTCCGCCCACAAGTCTACGTCCTCCAGGCTCCACACGGCAATTCTCCATAAATACACAAAAACATGAGACAAAACTGAACACAACAACTGGACAAACCTGATGTGATGTGCAGGAGGATGTGTTGGGATAGAGCTCTGAAGGGGGAGGGACTTAGCACAGAGAGACTGAGTGTGTTGGGATAGAGCTCTGAAGGGGGAGGGACTTAGCACAGAGAGGCTGAGTGTGTTGGGATAGAGCTCTGAAGGGGGAGGGACTTAGCACAGAGAGACTGAGTGTGTTGGGATAGAGCTCTGAAGGGGGAGGGACTTAGGACGGAGCAGAACCTTTCCTGAATGTGTTTAGAACGATCTGGAGCTGAATCAGAACACGTATAAGAGAAGTACTGGTACAGCCCATGGAGCACTGAAGGATTCCACAGACAGAAAGACACACGGGAACAGAAAGTTCTGCCATTTAATGTGGAAAATCACAGGATATTGTCTAAAGAATCGGATCAGAATCAGTATCGAGTATTGCGTCTGTTCTTTAGTATTTAAATCCACACTTCAGTATAGTGACGGCACAAACATGGACCTCACAAAACCGGACTGACTCTTGTGGCTCCGCTGGGCTCTGTTCTCCACATTGACGCTGCAGTGGCTCAGTGGTTGAGCATTTGCCCTCAAGCCCAAAGGTCGACAGTTTGATCCCAGCTCCAAAGTGCATACTGTTGTGGTGTCCTTGGGCAAGACCCTTCCTGCACATCACATCAGGTTTGTCCAGTTGTGTTCAGTTTTGTCATATTTTTGTGTTTTTATGGAGAATTGTCGTGTGGAGCATGGGGGACGTAGACTTGTGGGCGGAGCCTCGTACAGACTCGTACTGTGGGAGCATGGGGGACGTAGACTTGTGGGCGGAGCCTCGTACAGACTCGTACTGCTAACTGTAAGGAGGGTTTTTAAATAGGGCCCAGGAGAGATCTCTAGATGACTCAAACATGCATGGATCTAAAACCTCTTCAGGTTTGTGATGAGGGAACGTTATAACATGAGAGAAAGAGAAAAAAAAAATCGATTTTGTAGAACACCTCCTCTTTAAAATGAACACAAACTTTTAAACTATCAGAACTTTTAAGATATCAGAATCAGAAAAAAGTTTTATTGCCATTTTCAGTGAACAAAAGTGAGAAGAAACCTGCTTCAGGAGAATGGAGCAGCAGGAAACGAGTGTGAGGATATAAATATAAACTCTGATAATAAAGACGTTAAATACAGACGCAGGCAGATGAGGAGTGTTCTAGAGCAGATTCTATAGTTAAAGCCACAGTACGGAACTTTCTGAAGATAATTTTTGTGGGTTCATGAAGTGAGAATCACCCCTGAGACTGACCAATCACAGAGCAGCACTGAGGTTAGGGCGGAGCCAGCGCCGAACAAACCAAAACAAACATGGCCGCCATCAGACGTACGATTTTAGAGGAAACACGGAATATTCAGTTTGTGAGAAACCTGCAGAAGGAAGAGCTGTGGAGGTGGGTGGAGGTGGGTGTGGAGGTGGGTGGAGCTGGGTGGGGGTGGAGGTGGAGGTGGGTGGAGGGAGATGTTTTTTTGGATTTAACCAAAGTTTGATTTTTGTCTTGTTTCGCTGTTTGTGAAGCTTCGACCAATCAGAGTGCAGTATTTGTTTGAACGGTCCAATCACAGGCTCTGAACGCTCTCAGAGAGAAGAACCGTGAACTCAGACACGTGTGGATCTGGGGAGAAGTGAGTCTCCTGCAGATTCCATGGAAACAGAAAGTTAAAGCTGTACTTCGGAACATTTTCCATGGAAACCAGCAGGAGAGGCCCTCCTCCAGGCCAGGTCTGTGGAGAGAAGGACGTGTGTTTTTCTGTGGAATAAAACAGCCAAACTGAAAATAATAATGACATGATTTTATGTGCGTCTGTGTTCAGCTGAAGTTCCGCACTGTGGCTTTATGAGCCGAGATCAGGGCGGTGTAATGTTCTGGACACTTTCAGTTTCAGTTTGAGTTTCTCATGTTTCAGACTCCAGCTGCAGCCCCTCCCCCTCCTGTTCACATGTGCACATTTACATGTGTATACACGACCTCTGACCTACGACCCCAGCGGCACCAGGGGCGTATGCAAATGAGAGGGAGGAGGGGGAGAGGAGAGACGGAGGGAGAGTGCTTTGTTTAGGAGCAGACGCAGAGGTCAGAGGTCGCTGAGCTCTTTGCACACGTCCCTCTGATGATCCTGAGAATCAGACGTTTCTATTTTCACCCAAAAGTGTCGCCATGGAGATGAGATGATTATTCATATTTTAAACCCTCCAGGAGCGTCACATCTGAACCTTCAACTCCTCCAAGAACCCCCCAGAACAGGGCTGTAGAGAGGGCATCTGACACACAGGGAGGGCATCTGACACACAGGGAGGGCATCTGACACACAGGGAGGGCATCTGGCACACAGGGAGGGCATCTGGCACACAGGGAGGGCATCTGACACACAGGGACATCTCAGAACGTGTAGAATCTAAACTACAGGGATGAGCCATTTATCGGTTCCAATATCAGAATGTGTGAAATCTGTCATTTTTTACTTTCCTATTTTCTCCTCCTCTCTTCCTCTCCTTCTTTCTCTGCCTCCCTCTCTCCTCTTCTCTTCCACCTCTCTCTCTCTCTCTCTCTCTATTCCTCTCCTCTTTTCTCTCTTCTCTCCCTCCTCACTCTTTTCTCTCTCTCTGCTCTTCTCTCTCTCTCCATCCTCTCCTCCTCTCCTCTTTTCTGTCTCTCCTTTTTTCTCCTCCTCTCTCCCTCCTCCCTCTTTTCTCTCTGTCTCTCCTCTTTTCTCTCCTCCTCTTTTCCATCCTCCTCTCCTCTTTTCTCTCTACTCTTTTCTCTCCTCTCTCTCCCTCCTCCTCTCCTCTTTTCTCTCTGTCTCTCCTCTTTCCTCTCCTCTTTCCTCTTTCCTCTCCTCCCTCTCTCCTCCTCTTCTGTTTCCGTAGTGAACTTCATGAAAGTCTCTCTGGACTTTTTAATTGAGGATCTGTAAATGTCAGATTCAGACCGGCGTTCGTTAGGTCTGAGCGTTGCCACGGAAACAAGGCCCGCCTCCTGCATACGAATGACCTCATGAATATTAACAAGGGGCTAGGAGATGAGGTTAGGAGGTAGGAGATGAGGTTAGGAGGTAGGAGATGAGGTGAGGAGGTAGGAGACGAGATGAGGAGGTAGGAGATGAGGTGAGGAGGTAGGAGGCGAGGTTAGAGACTAGGAGACACGGTTAGAGGCGAGGATATGAGGTGAGGAGGTGATGTGAGGAGACCTCTGCGTTTGACCCGTTCTTCAGGGCGTGTGGGTCACACCTTTTCACAAACTAAACATTTGTGTTTCTGCTACGACCTTCTGAAGTTCATCTGTCGCGTCGCCATTTTTGTTCCGGTTCTTTTGGGCGCTTCACCTATGACTTCAGCACAAACCTTAGCGCTGCAACGTGATTGGTCCAGTCACCCACCACCTGCCGGGCCTTTTTGCACCTGCCAGGCCCTGTTGCACCTGCCAGAGCCAAGATGAATCCCTCTGAACACGGGACCTTCTCCTGACCTGGTCTTGGCCTGGACCTCTGTTGGACAAATCCTCCTCTAACCCTGCTTCTTGTGTGTTTTTGTGTGTTTTTGTTGTGTGTGGTGCAGGTGCGGGCGCGGTCGGGGCAGGTGCGAGCGCGGTCGGGGCGGAGACTCGGGAGTGCGTGTTCTACAACGTGAACTTTGAGCTGGAGCAGACAAATCGGAGCGGCGTGGAGCGCTGTGACGGCGAGGAGGACAAACGCTCCCACTGCTACGCCTCCTGGAGGAACAACACCGGAACCATCGAACTCATCAAGAAGGGCTGCTGGCTCGACGACTTCAACTGCTACGACAGGTGAGGGGCGGAAGCGGGCAGGAGCGGGCAGGAGGAGGCAGGAGCGGGCGGGAGCGGGCGGGAGCGGCAGGAGCAGTATGAGTGGGGACATGAAGCTGCTCCAGAGGCGAACACTCGTCTCTCGACTCTTATCGTTTTTATTCAGGTTCATTTGTGTGAATGAAACTTTTTTAGGATCAAAGTGGTTCAGTCCAGTAAAGCTTTAATCTGGATTATTTCTTTACTTTACTCTGTTTGTCCTGTTGTGTTGGGGAAACACGTGTGTGTGTGTTTAATGTGTGTGTGTATGTGTTTCAGACAGGAGTGTGTGGCGACTGAAGACTCTCCTCAGGTTTTCTTCTGCTGCTGTGAAGGAAACTTCTGCAACGAGAAATTCACCCACCTCCCCGACCCCCCCAGCCCCCGTGAGTCTGGTTCAGTCCAGTTCAGTCCTCTTCAGTCTGGTTTAGTCTGAGTTTAGTTCAGTCCTGTTCGAGTCCCGGTCCAGTCCTGGTCCTGGTACTAACTGTAGTGTTTGTATTTGTGGTCCAGCTCCTCCTCCGTCTGTGGGGCTCCTGAAGTTGCTGGTGTTTTGTCTCCTGCCCGCGCTGCTGCTCTGCCTCGCTCTGCTCACCGCCATCTGGATGTACCGCCACCGCAAGCCCCCGTACGGACACGTGGACATCATGGAGGTACAACACGCCAACAACATGCTAACAACACGCCAACAACACGCTAACAACACGCCAACAACACGCCAACAACACGCCAACAACACGCCAACAACACGCCAACAACACGCCAACAACACGCTAACAACATGCTAACAACATGCCAACAACACACCAACAACATGCTAACAACACGCCAACAACACGCTAACAACACACACAGACACCGCAAGCCCCCGTACGGACACGTGGACATCATGGCGGTACAACACGCCAACAACACGCCAACAACACGCCAACAACATGCCTACAACACGCCAACAACACGCTAACAACACACATAGACACCGCAAGCCCCCTTACGGACACGTGGACATCATGGAGGTACAACACGCCAACAACACGCTAACAACACGCCAACTACATGCTAACAAATGCTAACAACATGCCAACAACACGCTAACAACACGCCAACAACATGCTAACACATGCTAACAACATGCCAACAACATGCCAACAACACGCCAACAACACGCTAACACATGCTAACAACATGCCAACAACACACCAACAACACGCCAACAACACGCTAACAACACGCTAACAAACACACACAGACACTGCAAGCCCCGTACGGACACATGGACATCATGAAGGTACCACACGCGTAAGAACCCGTTAAAAACACGTTAAGAACATGCTAAAAGTGCGCCCTAAAAGTACACCCATACTTTTCACAAACTAAACTGTCTGTACTGACGCTAAAATCAGCTGAAGTCTGTCTGTCGGCGGCCGTGTTTGTTTTGGTTTTTCATTTAGATCACTGTTACATCTCCACAAAAACATCCCTGGACCTGTCTCCTTCTCTGCTCCCGGTGCAGCATCGCCGGGGCTCTGAAGGTCAGACAGCGCCCTCATGTGGCCATCCAGTGTCACTACAGCACAATACAGGGAAATCATCTCAAATATGGAGTTAAAATCCAGTGGCATTGGCTCTGTACCTGATTTTTACTGCTGTACATGACGTGAAAAACAGAACCACTTCATTATAAACACACCAGAGCGGAGATTTGTAATGGTAAAGCTAACAACAACCATCATTCTAACACGCACTTCCTGATTCTAGGACAGTAAAACTCTTTATAAGTCTTATTTTGACCTTAGAGCTGCTTCTACCACACATCTGAACTGGAGCAAGGCACATTTACTCAAATACATGATAAAAAGAAGTTACAGCATTTAATCATTTTCATTTGAAATCGTTTTAAATCTAAAACTGTGCCCTGCCCCCAGGACCCCGCCCCGCCGCCCTCCCCTCTGCTCGGACTCAAACCGCTGCAGTTACTGGAGGTCAAAGCCAGGGGGCGCTTCGGCTGCGTGTGGAGAGCTCAGATGATCAACGAGTATGTGGCCGTCAAGATCTTCCCCATCCAGGTCAGTGCTCCTGGTTTGGTCCTGGTTTAGTCCATGCTTAGTCCTGGTTTAGTCTTTGTTTAGACCTGTCTGGTTTAGACCTGGTTTAATCTTGATTTAGACCTGGTTTAGATCTGGTTTAGGCCTGGTTTAGTCTTTGTTTAGGCCCAATTTTAACCTAGTTTAGTCCAAGTTTAGTTCTAGTCTTACTCTAGTCCTGGTTTAGTCCTGATTTTAAACCAGCTTTAGTCCCAGTATGTAGTCTTTGTTATAGTCCCGGTCTAAGCCTGATCTAAATCCTGGTCTTGGTCTAAACCCGGTCTAACCCTGGTCTTTTCTCTGGTCTTTTCTCTGGTCTTTTCTCTGGTCTTTTCTCTGGTCTTTCTTTGGTCTAAACCCAGTCTAACCCTGGTCTTTCCTCTGGTCTTTCGTTGATCTAAACCCGGTCTAACCCTGGTCTTTTCTCTGGTCTTTCGTTGGTCTAAACCCGGTCTAACCCTGGTCTTTTCTCTGGTCTTTTCTCTGGTCTTTTCTCTGGTCTTTTCTCTGGTCTTTTCTCTGGTCTTTTCTCTGGTCTTTTCTCTGGTCTTTCTTTGGTCTATACCCGGTCTAACCCTAGTCTTTCTCTGGTCTTTTTTGGTCTAAACCCAGTCTAACCCTGGTCTTTTCTCTGGTCCTCTTCAGAACAAAGCCTCATGGGAGAATGAGCATCAGATCTTCTCGACTCCAGGCCTGAGACACGAGAACATCCTGAGGTTTGTGGGAGCGGAGAGACGAGGGGGCCCCCTGGAGGCCGAACTGTGGCTCATCACCGAGTTTCACCAACGGGTACGTTCCTCCCGCACCAGACCTCCTCCTGCGCCGGGTCACTGGAGAGGAGGAGAGGAGGAGAAGAGAGGAGGAGAGGAAAGGAGGAGAGGAGGAGAGGAAAGGAGAGAGGAGGAGAGAGGAGAGAGGAAAAGAGGAGAGGAGAGGAGGAGAGAAGAGAGGAGAGGGGGAGAGGGGAGGAGAGGAAAGGAGAGGAGAGAGGAGAGGAGGAGAGAGGAGGGGAGGAGAGGAGGAGAGGAGGAGAGAGGAGAGGAGGAGAGAGGAGGAGAGGGGAGGAGGAGAGGAGAGAGGAGGCGAGGAGAGGAGAGAGGAGGAGAGGAGGCGAGGAGAGGAGGAGAGAGGAGGAGAGGAGAGAGGAGAGGAGGAGAGGAGAGGAGAGAGGAGGAGCGAGAAGGAGGAGAGAGGAGGAGGAAAGGAGAGAGGAGAGGAGAGGGGAGGAGAGGAGAGGAGTGAGGAAGAGGAGAGGAGGGAGGAGGACAGTTCCATCAATTGTAAAATGGCTTCTGGATGGATACTGCCCCCTACTGTCCCTGTCATCACCTGTCTTTCACCTGTCTCTGTCATGTCTCTGTACTCCTCCCTACTGTCCTTTTTCCCCGTGTCACCTGTCTCACCTGTCTCACCTGTCCCCCTGTCTCTCCGTCTCTCCTCAGGGCTCTCTGTGTGACTTCTTAAAGGGGAGTGTAGTGTCTCACCTGTCTCACCTGTCCCCCTGTCTCTCTTCAGGGCTCTCTGTGTGACTTCTTAAAGGGGAGTGTAGTGTCTCACCTGTCTCACCTGTCCCCCTGTCTCTCCTCAGGGCTCTCTGTGTGACTTCTTAAAGGGGAGTGTAGTGTCTCACCTGTCTCACCTGTCCCCCTGTCTCTCTTCAGGGCTCTCTGTGTGACTTCTTAAAGGGGAGTGTAGTGTCTCACCTGTCTCACCTGTCCCCCTGTCTCTCCTCAGGGCTCTCTGTGTGACTTCTTAAAGGGGAGTGTAGTGTCTCACCTGTCTCACCTGTCCCCCTGTCTCTCTTCAGGGCTCTCTGTGTGACTTCTTAAAGGGGAGTGTAGTGTCTCACCTGTCTCACCTGTCCCCCTGTCTCTCCTCAGGGCTCTCTGTGTGACTTCTTAAAGGGGAGTGTAGTGTCTCACCTGTCTCACCTGTCCCCCTGTCTCTCTTCAGGGCTCTCTGTGTGACTTCTTAAAGGGGAGTGTAGTGTCTCACCTGTCTCACCTGTCCCCCTGTCTCTCCTCAGGGCTCTCTGTGTGACTTCTTAAAGGGGAGTGTAGTGTCTCACCTGTCTCACCTGTCCCCCTGTCTCTCTTCAGGGCTCTCTGTGTGACTTCTTAAAGGGGAGTGTAGTGTCTCACCTGTCTCACCTGTCCCCCTGTCTCTGCTCAGGGCTCTCTGTGTGACTTCTTAAAGGGGAGTGTAGTGTCTCACCTGTCTCACCTGTCCCCCTGTCTCTCCTCAGGGCTCTCTGTGTGACTTCTTAAAGGGGAGTGTAGGGTCTCACCTGTCTCACCTGTCCCCCTGTCTCTCCTCAGGGCTCTCTGTGTGACTTCTTAAAGGGGAGTGTAGTGTCTCACCTGTCTCACCTGTCCCCCTGTCCCCCTGTCTCTCTTCAGGGCTCTCTGTGTGACTTCTTAAAGGGGAGTGTAGTGTCTCACCTGTCTCACCTGTCCCCCTGTCTCTGCTCAGGGCTCTCTGTGTGACTTCTTAAAGGGGAGTGTAGTGTCTCACCTGTCTCACCTGTCCCCCTGTCTCTCCTCAGGGCTCTCTGTGTGACTTCTTAAAGGGGAGTGTAGTGTCTCACCTGTCTCACCTGTCCCCCTGTCCCCCTGTCTCTCCTCAGGGCTCTCTGTGTGACTTCTTAAAGGGGAGTGTAGTGTCTCACCTGTCTCACCTGTCCCCCTGTCCCCCTGTCTCTCCTCAGGGCTCTCTGTGTGACTTCTTAAAGGGGAGTGTGGTGAGTTGGTCTGAACTGTGTGTCATCGCTGAGTCCATGTCTCGAGGTCTCGCCTTCCTCCACGAAGACCTGCCCCGTACCAAGGACGGACCCAAACCCGCCATCGCTCACAGGTCAGAGGGGACCGGGTTTGGACCGGGTTTGGACCGGGTTTGGACCGGGTTTGGACCGGGTTTAGACCGGGTTTAGAGCTTTAAGTCATGTTATAATGTCATTACTTCCACACAAAAACACCTGGAGTTGTGTTTGTTTCATTCACATGTTTGAGGAACTCTTTATTATTCGTCTGTCTACATCTCCAAAGCTCCAAACGCTCTGTTCCACCTTGTGATGTCATCAAGTGGTAGTTTTCAAGTGAACAGCTCCTTTTACCTTTAGTTCAGTAGAGATTGAAATGATCCAAATGATTCTAGTGAAGGTGTTTAAAAACACAGTGGAGCACTTCTTGCATTACCACACGATGACATCACAAGTTTCAGTTTTAGAGAAGAACTTGTGTTAAATCTGCAGGTTTGTGTGTCAAACATGTGAATGAAACAAACACAACTCCAGGTGTTTGTGACGAGGAAACGACATTAGAACAGATCAGAAAATAGAGTGAGACGGGCTATTTAACTGTGTTTGTGTTCACTGGTTCAGTCCTGGTTTAGTTCTCATCTAGTCCTGCTTTAGTCCTGGTTCAGTCCTGGTTTAGTCCTGCTTTAGTCCTGGTTTAGTCCTGGTTTAGTCCTGCTTTAGTCCCGCTTTAGTCCCGGTCTAGTCCCGGTTTAGTCCCGTTTTAGTCCCGCTTTAGTCCCGCTTTAGTCCCGCTTTAGTCCCGCTTTAGTCCTGCTTTAGTCCTGGTTTAGCCCTGCTTTAGCCCTGCTTTAGTCCTGCTTTAGTCCTGGTTTAGTCCTGGTTTAGTCCTGGTTTAGTCTTGCTTTAGTCCTGCTTTAGTCCTGCTTTAGCCCTGGTTTAGCCCTGCTTTAGCCCTGCTTTAGCCCTGCTTTAATCCTGCTTTAGTCCTGGTTTAGTCCTGGTTTAGTCCTGGTTTAGTCTTGCTTTAGTCCCGCTTTAGTCCCGCTTTAGTCCCGCTTTAGTCCCGCTTAAGTCCCGTTTTAGTCCCGTTTTAGTCCCGTTTTAGTCCCGCTTTAGTCCCGCTTTAGTCCCGGTTTAGTCCCGGTTTAGTCCCGGTTTAGTCCCGTTTTAGTCCCGCTTTAGTCCCGCTTCAGTCCCGCTTTAGTCCCGCTTTAGTCTCGTTTTAGTCTCGTTTTAGTCCCGCTTTAGTCCCGCTTTAGTCCCGGTTTAGTCCCGGTTTAGCCCTGGTTTAGCCCTGGTTTAGCCCTGGTTTAGTCCTGGTTTAGTCCTGGTTTAGTCCTGTCTTTTGTGTTTAGTGTGTGTTGTGTTTTCAGGGATTTTAAGAGTAAGAATGTGATGCTGCGCTCGGACCTCACCGCTGTGATCGGAGATTTTGGTCTGGCGGTTCTGTTTGAGCCCGGGATCCCTCCTGGAGAAACACACGGACAGGTGAACGCCGCCTGAGACGCACCGATACCGCATCGATATGATACACGCCGATACTCGCCGATACACATCAATACCAATACGCACCGATACACACCAAGTTTTAAGTTCTGATACAGAATCTGATACTTTAGCTTTAAAGCTGCATTGTGTAACTTTTCTGGTGGAGGGTCCATCAAACGCTTTTCTCCATGGAGATGTTTTTGATTTGTCTGGAATGTTCCACAGTATGGCATTAAACCTTTCTATCTTCATGGAGACCAAACCAGACCAGTTTTTCTAGGTATTTTTGAGCTCTAAAACCACCTGTAATTGAATAAATGTAAAGTAGAGCTGTTTAATGTCACACTGTGGAACATTCCAGGCAGAGCAATAACATCTCCATAGAAACAAACAGGTGACGGACCCCAAACAAAAGGTTACACAGTGCACCTTCAAATATCTGAAGATGTACTCGAAAGCAGCCCTGCCCAGCTTTAGTCCTGGTTTAGTCCTGGTTTAGTCCTGGTTTAGTCCTGGTTCAGTCCTGGTTCAGTCCTGGTTTAGTCCTGGTTCAGTCCTGGTTTAGTCCTGATTTAATCCAGGTTCAGTCCTGGTTTAGTCCTGGTTTAGTCCTGGTTCAGTCCTGGTCTAACCCTGGTCCTGTGCACAGGTGGGCACTCGGCGGTACATGGCCCCTGAGGTTCTGGAGGGGGCCATAAACTTCCAGAGAGACTCGTTCCTCAGAATCGACATGTACGCGCTCGGCCTCGTGCTGTGGGAGCTCGTGTCCCGCTGCAAGGCCGCCGATGGTAGGACTACAAACATGTCCGACCTCATAAATGGACTACAAACATGTCCGACCTCATAAATGGACTATAAACATGTCCGACCTCATAAATGGACTACAAACATGTCCGACCTCATTAAAGGACTACAAACATGTCTGACCTCATTAAAGGACTACAAACATGTCTGACCTCATAAAAGGACTACAAACATGTCTGACCTCATTAAAGGACTACAAACATGTCTGACCTCATAAAAGGACTACAAACATGTCTGACCTCATAAAAGGACTACAAACATGTCTGACCTCATAAAAGGACTACAAACATGTCCGACCATGTACAGGACTACAAACATGTCTGCCTGGTTGCATAAATAGAAACTACCCAACAACATGTGACATCAGCATAAAACATGACTGACTAGACATGGCCGATCCCTGGAGGATGAGAGGGCATCTGACACACAGCCTGGTCCTAACCCTGGTCTTGGTCTGGTTCTGTTCAGGTCCTGTGGATGAGTACCTGCTCCCCTTTGAGGAGGAGGTGGGGCAGCACCCGTCTCTGGAGGATCTTCAGGAGGTCGTGGTCCACAAGAAGCTCAGACCAGCCTTCAAAGAGCAGTGGCTCAAACACACGGTGAGTCCTGCTTTAGTCCTGCTTTAGTCCTGCTTTAGTCCTGCTTTAGTCCTGCTTTAGTCCTGCTTTAGTCCTGGTTTAGTCCTGCTTTTGTCCTGCTTTAGTCCTGCTTTAGTCCTGCTTTAGTCCTGCTTTAGTCCTGGTCTAAACCCGGTCTCTTGTCCAGGGCCTGGCTCAGTTGTGTGAGACGGTGGAGGAGTGCTGGGACCACGACGCTGAAGCTCGTCTCTCTGCCGGATGTGTGGAGGAGCGAATCTGCCAGATCCGCGTCACTTCCTGTTCAGACCACGCCC
The DNA here is from genome assembly GCA_029959045.1 of Taenioides sp. WSHXM2023. Lineage (NCBI taxonomy): Eukaryota > Metazoa > Chordata > Actinopteri > Gobiiformes > Gobiidae > Taenioides > Taenioides sp. WSHXM2023. Next base: position 13,011,171 of record CM057105.1, read on the forward strand.
CCCTGCTCGTCTCCACGGTGACCAACAACGACCTCCCGCCCAAAGAGTCCAGTATATGAACCCACACGAGATTACGATGCGATTTTTAAACACATTTCTGATTTTATTTTTGAAGAAAACTCATCAGCTACAACTCCGACATGTTTCTCAGAGGATTTTTACATTTTCAACCATTTTTGAAACATTTCAGCCAAAATGCACACTCAGATGTGACCAGATTTAATGTTTTTATCAAATTAAAACAGGAAGTACTCTAATACGTCCAGCCCCATTTTGCACCTTGAGGAAATTGTATATATTTTTTTAATTCGTAGAAATGGTTTTATTTATTCCAATATTACAAAAGTAGTTTTAGCTCAAATGTTGCTAATGTTAATTTTTTAATACTAGACACTTTTGCTGCATTCAAGCCTCAATGAATTTTGTAAATAGATTTGAATACAACTAGATAATATGACTGAAACTGACTGGAGATTGAAAGTAATTGAATATTTTCAACCAGATGCCCTTCCCTTAGTGAAACCCTCATGTTTCTGAACTTTGAGTTTTGGCCTGAGCTTAAAACTCAAAATGTCATAGTAAATTAAGGAATGTTATTTTAATGAAATTCATTTTAATGTTAGATTTCATAAAAGAGTAGTTACTTGATACTTTGCAGTGATGTCGCGCTGGGTATGTTTTACATGCATGTCTATGGCAGAATGTTGCCAGGAGTTTCCATGGTGACACAAGGCACACATTAGCGAACACTGCCAAAAAACTTTTAAGATTGTCTGAAAACTGAATTAAAAATCAGGGTGATCAGACGTCCCTGTTTACCCGGGACAGTCCCAGTTTTGAGCCCTGTGTCCCCTGTCCCAGCAGATTTAGCCAAATCCAGTGATTTGTCCCAGTTTTATACAAGAAATGTCCCAAGTGTCCCTATTTTTGACCAATCTGATCCCTGCCAACAGTAAAAAGAGGCATAAATTGTAATTTGTTTGGTAAAATTCAGAAAAGCTGCTTAAAAATGACCAAAACACAAAGAAAATGTGACTAAACTGACTCACATTAGGGCTGAGTGCAGAACAGTTTTCCTTAATCACACACTTGTTTCACAATTTTATTATTACCAACCAACCCAAACCAGGGATGTCCCAGTTTTTTATTTTGAAAATCTGGTCGCTCTATTAAAAACACAACAGTGATTTAAAGAGCACATTTTCATGTTCCTGTGATCAGGTGGAGCGTTCATGGTTCTGTTCAGGAGTTTGACACTAAAAGGTTAAAGTGACTCACTGAAAAACTGTTGGCTAATGCTAATGCTAGTGCTAATGCTAATGCTAGCTTGTGACAGTCATGTGATCTGAGCGGGACGTGTTTAGCAGCACAGATCCTCTCACCTGTTGGATTTCAGATCAGTCAGTTCTTTCTAGTCAGACTGTGTTAAAACAAAACTCAGATTAAAGCAACAGAGCTTCAGACAGAGCAGTGCCTCCAGTTAGCTTCACACCCCCAGAGAATGTTGACGACATCAGCTGCAAAGTATCAATACGACATGATTGTTAGAGAATTTTTGGTCCCTAAATTTCAGAGATCAAAACGTAGAGAATATATTTTGTACGAATGAAATTGAAATATTTATGAAAATGTCCAGAAGGTGGCGGTAGTGTGCTTTTTGGCTGAGCTCATTTCCACTGGTGCATCAGACGGCGTCAAAGCTGCTATTTTAACCCGGAAAGACTCTTTATTTTTTATATTTTGATTTGATATTTTGGGACTTTTCCTGTTTGATTTTGTCTCATGTTTGATTCCCGTGCAGCAGATTTCAGGTCCACCTTCAGTACCTCAGCGGAATCGCACTCCACTTTTGTACCTGGACTAAACGCCGTGGGCTTTTGTTTTGTACTCGATGCTGCAGCCTCTGAAGACTCTTCTGGGACTTTGACGTGGACTCTGGAGACCACGGCTCCAACTGGATTTCACTTTCAGAACAATGAGTTTGAGCTGAGGCTGGTTTATGAAAGTGAAGGAGGAGGAGCTCTGGACGGAAAACACTGGACTGAGATTAAAACTGCACTGTGTAACTTTCCGGTTGGGGGCCCGTCACCTACTTGTTTCCATGGATACGTCACTGCTCTGCCTGGAATGTTCCACAGTGTGACTTTAAACAGCTCTACTTTACATTTATTCAATCACAGGTGGTTTTAGAACTCAAAAATACCTAGAAAAACAGACATTCTGACTGTGAGTGGGGTCGCCTCTCCACAGATCTGACCTGTAACCTGGTCTGGTTTGGTCTCAGTGAAGATAGAAAAGTTTAATGCCATACTGTGGAACATTCCTGACAAAGCAAAAACATATCTGCATGAAGAATGTTTGACAGACCCTCCACCAGAAAAGTGACATAAAGCACCTTTGATTTAAACTAGTTTGATTCTGGTTTAGACCCGGGTTTAGACCTGGGTTTAGACCCGATTTAGATCTGATTTATGCCAGGTTTACACTGGGTTTAAAATGGGTTTAGACCTGGTTTAGACCTGGTTCTGGGCTCAGGAGGTTTTAGTTCTGATCCTGTCGCTCACTCCTCCATCACTTTGCTAAACCTGCTTCTTCTTCTGCTTCTTTACGGTTTTCTTCTGTTAAAACACATTTGAGAACCAGGAAGTAAACGCTGTGCACGCAGAGATTCGATTGGCCGAGCTCAGAGCCAGCCGCAGTGTCTGATTGGTCGAATATATTTAAAAAAAATACACTTCTTTCTCAGGTAAAAACAAAGAAGGCGGGACTTATCCGAGGGTGCTCAAAGCCGATTGGCTGCTGTCCTGCTGATGTAAAACTGAATAAGCTTGGGTGTGTTATGAGAACTGGTATCGGATCAGAAGGAATCGGACTGAATCAAATGGGATCGAATTGGTGCTATGGTTCAGAGGAGCTGACAGGTGCAGACAGGCGCAGGCGACAGGCCCTTCACCTGTTTGCACCCGTCAGATCCTCAGAATCAACTTTAACTGGACTAAAGGAACGCACAATTTCAGTTATAAGTACTGTATTTACAATTTTACAAGGATTTAACTAGACCAGGACTAGACCAGGACTAGACCAGGACTAGACCAGGACTAGACCAGGACTAGACCAGGACTAGACCAGGACTAGACCATTTTTAACTTGAGACTGAATCAAGACTAGGCCAGGAAATAAGGACTAAACCGGGTTTTGAATTGGATTAAACTGTGACAAAATCTGGGTTTAACTGGCTCTTAATGTGGATTAAGTAATGACACATGAACCAGGTCTGAAAAGGACTAAAACAGGACTAAACCAAGTCTTCATTTGGACTAAACTAGGTCTGAAAAGGACTATAAACCAAGTCTTGATCTGGACTAAACCAGGTCTTGTAACACACTCACTCTAGCAGTGCACGTGAGAGCAACTGTGAAACATGATTTTAATGTGAATTTTATTTTGAAAGACAGAAATGAATCATGACTTTTGACTTTGGACAGAAATCGCAGAGATTCTTTTATATTTACATACGTATAAAGCACTTATGAGAATGTGTTCATCCAGCTTCATACTAGGTCCAAAACAGAAGGTCTAAACCAGGTCTAAACCAGGTCTAAACCAGGTCTAAACCAGTATTTACTTCATAACTGTCAAAAGTCCTGATGTATTTCTCGTAGTTCTCCTCCATTTGATCTGGGACCAAACCTTTGCTGTTTTGAGTTTTGACTCTTTTGTCCCTCCATGTTGCCGTACCTGTTTCCATGACTGTGCTGCTGCTGCTGCTGCTGCTGCTGCTGCTGCTGCTGCTGATGATGATCCACAGGAGGACGCGTCTCATTTCTCTTTCCTCACTTCCTTTTCCTCGATTCCTCTCCTCGATTCAGCGGGAAATGGGTGAGGAAGTCCCGCCTACAGAGGAGACACAGGGAGGAGAGAGGAGAGGAGAGGAGAGGAGAGAGAAGACACAGAGAGGAGAGAGGAGAGAGAGGAGACACAGGGAGGAGAGAGGAGAGGAGAGGAGACACAGAGAGGAGAGAAAGGAGACACAGGGAGGAGAGAGGAGATACAGGGAGAGGAGAGGAGAGGAGAGGAGACACAGAGAGGAGACACAGGGAGGAGAGAGGAGACACGGAGGAGAGAGGAGACACAGGGAGGAGAGAGGAGACACAGGGAGGAGAGAGGAGACACAGGGAGAGAGAGGAGACACAGGGAGGAGAGAGGAGAGAGAGGAGACACAGGGAGGAGAGAGGAGAGAAAGGAGACAGAGAGGAGAGAAAGGAGACAGAGAGGAGAGAGAGGAGACACAGGGAGGAGAGAGGAGACACAGGGAGGAGAGAGAGGAGACACAGGGAGGAGAGAGGAGAGAGAGGAGACACAGGGAGGAGAGAGAGGAGACACAGGGAGGAGAGAGAGGAGACACAGGGAGGAGAGAGAGGAGACACAGGGAGGAGAGAGGAGAGGAGAAAGGAGAGAGAGGAGACACAGGGAGGAGAGAGAGGAGACACAGAGAGGAGAGAGAGGAGATACAGAGAGGAGAGAGGAGAGGAGACACAGGGAGGAGAGAGGAGAGGAGAAAGGAGAGAGAGGAGACACAGAGGAGAGAGAGGAGACACAGGGAGGAGAGAGGAGAGGAGAGAGGAGAGGAGATACAGGGAGGAGAGAGGAGAGGAGACACAGGGAGGAGAGGAGAGAGGAGACACAGGGAGGAGAGGGGAGACACAGGGAGGAGAGAGGAGACACAGGGAGGAGAGAGGAGAGAAGAGCAGAGGAGAGAGGAGGAGAGGAGACACAGGGAGGAGAGGAGACACAGGGAAGAGAGGAGAGGAGATACAGAGAGGAGAGAGGAGACACAACAAGGAGAGAGGAGGAGAGGAGCAGAAGAGGGAGGAGAGAAGAGAGGAGACACAGGGAGGAGAGAGGTCTCCTCTCTCCTCTACTCTCCTTCCTGTGTCTCACAGGAAGGAGAGGAGAGAGGAGACACGGAGGAGAGAGGAGAGGAGAGAGGAGACACAGGGAGGAGAGAGGAGAGAGGAGAGAAGAGGAGAGGAGAGAGGAGACACAGGGAGGAGAGGAGAGAGGAGACACAGCAAGGAGAGAGGAGCAGAGGAGAGAGGAGGAGAGGAGACACAGGGAGGAGAGGAGAGAGGAGACACAGCAAGGAGAGAGGAGAGGAGGAGGAGAGGAGACACAGGGAGGAGAGAGGAGAGGAGACACAGCGAGGAGGGAGGAGAGGAGAGGAGACACAGGAAGGAGAGGAGAGAGGAGACACGGAGGAGAGAGGAGAAGAGAGAGGAGACACAGCAAGGAGAGAGGAGAGGAGATACAGGGAGGAGAGGAGAGAGGAGAGACAGCAAGGAGAGAGGAGGGAGGAGAGGAGAGAGGAGACACAGGGAGGACAGAGGAGAGAGGAGACACAGTAAGGAGAGAGGAGAGGAGGAGGAGAGGAGACACAGAGAGGAGAGGAGAGAGGAGACACGGGGAGGAGAGAGGAGGAGGGAGGAGAGGAGAAGAGCAGAGGAGACACAGGGAGGAGAGAGGAGAGGAGAAGAGCAGAGGAGACACAGGGAGGAGAGAGGAGAGGAGAAGAGCAGAGGAGACACAGGGAGGAGAGAGGAGAGGAGACACAGCGAGGAGGGAGGAGGAGAGAGGATCTAAACTCCTCAGTGAGACCTGAAGCCTCCCTCAGATTCACTCGTTCACTCCGTGGTTTTCTCTGGGACACCACTTTTGATTGACAGCTGAGGATCGAGGAGGAGGAAACGAGGAGGAGGAATCGAGGAAAGAGAAATGAAACGTGGCAGAGGAGAGAGGAGGACAGGTGGAGTTTTTTTCTGTATAATCTGCGTGGCGTTTGGTGTTTTTTGTACCGCCGCCCGCCCCACAGCCCGGTCCACACACGCCGACCTCAAACACTGATACCTCAAACTTTTCTACGTTTTTCTGACATCACCTTTTCATTTGTACGATTTTCTACGTTTTTTATTTCACATTCAACTCGATTTAAGACGGACTTCCCCCAAACACCTGAACTGAGCCGGACCGGACCGTGCCAAATCCACACAGACCAGCGCAAAACCAGGACTAAAGCAGGACTGAACCAGGACTAAAGCAGGACTAGACCAGGACTAAAGCAGGACTGAAGCAGGACTGAAGCAGGACTAAACCAGGACTAGACCAGGACTAGACCAGGACTAGACCAGGACTAAAGCAGGACTGAAGCAGGTCTGAACCAGGACTAAAGCAGGACTAAAGCAGGACTAAAGCAGGACTAAAGCAGGACTAAAGCAGGACTGAAGCAGGACTGAACCAGGACTAAAGCAGGACTAGACCAGGACTAAAGCAGGACTAAAAAATAATTTGACCAAATGTTCAAAATGAAACCAGGTAAAAATCTTTAACATAATGTGCAATGTGCCAAAACAGGACTAGACCAGGACTAGACCAGGACTAAGCTAAAGGAAACGGTGAGAAAAACTCTAAAGCATCTGTCAGTCCATACTACACAAACCAGGACTAAACCCGGACTAAACCTGGTCTAAACCTGGACTCCCGCCGGTCCAGCCCCAGTCCAGGTGTTGAGTTTCCAGGTTGCAGGTTCAGGACCACATTACCTCATCGTGAGCGAGTCTGTAAATGTGTAGAGACAAAACATGTACAAATCCAACTGTTCTGTTTGTGTGAAAACAAATGTGAAGCACGCCACAGGGACCAGAGAGTCTGAGGACTAAACCAGGACTGAACCAGGTCCAGACCAGGACCAGACCAGGACTAAAACAGGACGGAACCAGGAGAACTAAACAAGGACTAAACCAGGTCCAGACCAGGACTAAAGCAGGACGGAACCAGGAAAACTAAACCAGGACTAAACCAGGACTCAACCAGGACTAAAACAGGACTGAACCAGGAGAACTAAACCAGGACCAAACCAGGTCCAGACCAGGACTAAACCAGGTCCAGACCAGGACTAAAGCAGGACGGAACCAGGAAAACTAAACCAGGACTCAACCAGGACTCAACCAGGACTAAACCAGGACTAAGCCAGGACTTAACTGATGCTTTAGATGACTCTAACTGATGCTCTAAACCAGGCCTACTTTGGCACCAAACCTGACTAAATATTGGCCAGGCCTAATACTGGACTAAACCAGGACCAAAGCAGGTGGACTACACCATAACTAGACCAGGACCAGACCAGGACTATACTGAAAATCCACCTTAGTTTACCCTGATGTAAGTCCTCTGGTAGTTCTCATATTTTCTGACTTTGTCTCTGGAGGTGTGTCCCTCAAACCCGGTGAGATGATTTCAGATGATTTCAGATGAGTTCAGATGATTTCAGATGATTTCAGGAGGAGACTGTAGATAGTCGTGGTGCTCTGTAGACTCTCGAGTAGTGCAGTGTGTGTGGCGCCCTCTATCGCCCCCTCTGGGAAATACAACAGGCTGCGCTCACGTCACCAGTAATCATAGGAATCTGGACTTAAAGACGCACTGTGGAACTTTTCTAATGAGTTATTGGTTTGCCAGGAATGTTCCGCAGTAAAGCTTTAAAGGGTCCATATCACTCTATTTTCTGATCTGTTATAATGTTCATCACAAACAGCCCACACTAAAGTTAAAAGGAGCTGTTCACTTGATGACATCACAAGGTGGAACAGAGCGTTTGGAGCTTTGGAGATGTAGAAACAAAACAACTCCAGGTCTGTTTTTATGGAGGGAACATGAGAACAGATGATAAAACTGTTTAGTACGGGCCCTTGAAGCGTACCCCAGTACCCCAGGGCCCTTGAAGCTACCCCAGTACCCCAGGGCCCTTGAAGCGTACCCCAGGGCCCACTTGTGTATTTGACGCTTTAGCGTGATGTGGGCGTGGCCTGTTTGGTCTCGTGACTGAATGTACGTGTGACGCGGGCGCCGCTCACACGCCCAAACTCTGTAGAAACAAACTTTGGTTTATCTTTTTGTAAATGAAGAAATAATAAAAACTGTCAAATGATTTTACATGGAAATATGAGAGCGGTGTGGTTCTGTGCATCATGGGAGGGCATCTGACACACAGGCATGCAGAAAGACGGGAGGGCATCTGACACAATCTGAACTGACTGATCTGAATTACAACAGGTGAGCTGATTGCAGCGGTTAAACACGTCCCTCTCAAATCACATTACCGCCACAAGCTAGCGTTAGCATTAGCGTTAGCCAACAGTTTTTCAGTGAGTTGTTCTCACGTTTTCGTGTCAAATCAAACTCCTGAACAGAGCCATGAACGCTCCATCTGACCACAGGGAAATGAAAATCTGCTCTTTAAATCACTTTTATTTTTTCTTGAGTTTTCAGACAATCTTAAAACTTCTTTGGCTGTGTTTCCTAATGTGCGTTGAGTCACCATGGTAACTGCTGAACATTCTACATACAGAATATATGTATGGCAGAATACATACATGTGCCATAGACTTACATGCAGACCTCCCCAGCGGGGAGGAGCCCTGTAGTCTTAATCATAGACTGAATGTATACAATATATACATTTATATTTTAAATTAAAAATGGTATTTCAATTCAATTTGTCCAGTTGACAAATTGAATTTCTCATTTTGCCATTAAAAATGATAATTACATTTACATATTTATGTATGATCTGTATATATTTATATATACAGTTTATGGTCATGGATAGCAGCTATAGAACAAAATTAGTGTATCGGCTCACATTCTTTGTGATTTCAACAGTATTTTAAGCAAAACTGAATTAAAATTTCACACCAATTCCATTTTAGACTTAGACAAACTTTATTGATCTACAAGGGAAATTATTTGGACACAGCAGCTCAAATATCACAATATCATATAATAAAGAGTAAAAATGTATAAATGGTAATAAACTCTAAAGTAGCAAAAAAGAGCAAGAGTCATGTGTCAAATAAGATAGAATTATATAAATGTATTTGTGGGTCAGTGACGTGATGTTGGCATTTTTGTGTCCAGAGGCCATAACTTTTCTAAATCAAATCAAATCAAACTTTATTTATAAAGCACTTTTCATACAAAAAAGTAACACAAAAATGCTTTACAGTGATTAAAAACAACCCCACATTTCCTTCCACCCAACCAGCCCCACAGCTGCCCGACCGCACACAACCGAACAACCCAGACAGACAAACAGATGTGTTAAAAACAGCTTTGACAAGATAAAATATCACATCTGATGGTGTTTATCTTTCCCATGAAGTGGTCTGCAAACTGCTCACAGAGACTCAGTGGGTGTCGAGTAAAACCTGCTAAAATCAGGGTTTAAAACATTGTCTATGGTTGAGAAGAGAACTTTTGGATTATTTTTGTGGTTGGTGATTATTGTGGAGAAGTCATGGTTTCTTGCGTTTCTTATTGCATTATTGTACGTTCGTTGTTGATTGTTGAATCATTGGTGGTTTATTATCGTTTTGTTTCTCTCTCTTGGATTTTCTCAGCTCGTCATTTCCATGGAGGTTTTAATTTGGTTTTGATGTTTTTGGTTTTGAGTGGAGCCCCAGATCTCGAGCTGACCGTAGTCGACTGTTAAAAATTTGAAAGAATATCACAGGTTTAAAGTCTCAAAACGTCATTCAGTGACACGAGTCACACGTGGAGTCAGTGACATTTATTTGCAAAAATTATAAAAATTGACAAAATCATAAACTTTTCACAATGGCATAATTTTAGAAGTCTTGACATGAACATGTAAAACTATTTTCAAAATTAACACAAGAGAACTACTTTTAATGTCTTAAATAAAGTTGTCCCCAAAAGCCTTTGCTCATTATCACGTGATGACATCACTCTGTGGACCCCGCAGTGACGTCATGATGTGATGAGCTTAAAGGGAAAGTGGTAACATGCTTAAGTTTCATCCATTTTAATCCAGTTTTCAAGTGTTTAAAAAAAATTGGCACCAGAGTTGAGAATTGTGAAATTCTTCAAAACTTTAAGAAAAAAAAAACTTTTTAATGACCTGTTTATTTGTAGATCTCAGTTTGTTTTTCATAATTTTCAGTAAGTTATTATAAATATAATTAAATTTTAACAATATGTCTAAGATAAGATACGTCTGTTACACCAAGTGATATTTTTAAGACATCCCTCGCTTTAAATGCAGAAAAATGTTTTTTAATCAACCTTTTTTCAAGAGGCATATACAAAATGATAAAATATACACTTAAATATATTAGAAAATTGCCATTATATTTTCACATTTTGAGCATTTGAAAATTAGAAAACGTCACTGACCCATATACAAGTCAAAATAAAATAGAAAAATAAATAATAAAAAATCTCAGCTACAAACAAGAGATCATAAGGAAGAAGAAGGTTTTTTTTTTTGTTTTTTTTTAAGATTAATAACACAATACACACGGACAATATGATAAATCACATTTATGTTAAGCCACTTTCAGATTAATATATAGAGATTGACTTAAATGTCCTATAAAACACAAAAGTGCCGTGTTCTAATGTTTCCTCCTCAAAACACCTGGAGTCGTGTTTGTTTCATTCACATGTTTGAGGAACTCTTTATTATTAGTCTGTTTACATCTCCAAAGCTCCGAACGCTCTGTTCCACCTTGTGATGTCATCAAGTGGTAGTTTTCAAGTGAACAGCTCCTTTTACCTTTAGTTCAGTAGAGATTGAAATGATCCAAATGATTCTAGTGAAGGTGTGTGGAGTTTAAAAACACAGTGGAGCACTTTTACCACATGACATCACAAGGTGGAACAGAGCGTTTTCAGTTTGAACTCGTGCTAAATCTGAAAGAAATCTAAAGAACCCAGGAGGTTAAAGTACATTAGAGCAGATCAGAGAATAGTGTCATATGGCCCTTTAAGCTGAGCATTCGACCCTCGTTTTAGCAGAATAAATACTGGCATTTCAAAGTGTCAGTGCAGCAAAATTCAGACAGTGCAACAAAATTCAGACAGTGCAACAAAATTCAGACAGTGCTACGATAAGAAATGGAAAATAATTAAAATGTAGTGCAAACGTTTAGGGATGATTTTACTTTTACATGCAGCAAAGTGCTAAAGTTAAACCTTAAACAGGAGGTACTTTTATTTCTCTGGGGTTTGAACTGGAACACATCACATATTTAGATCAACATGTGACTGAAAATATCTCCCCTCCCTTTGCTCTCTGTGCTAAGTCCCTCCCCCTTCAGAGCTCTATCCCAACACACTCAGTGTGCGTCGCACTAATGAAACTCCTGCACATCACATCAGGTTTGTCCAGTTGTGTTCAGTTTTGTCTCATGTTTTTGTGTTTTTATGGAGAATTGTCGTGTGGATCCTGGGGGACGCAGACTTGTGGGCGGAGCCTCGTACAGACTCGTACTGTGGGGGACGTAGACTTGTGGGCGGAGCCTCATACAGACTCGTACTGTGGGAGCATGGGGGACGTAGACTTGTGGGCGGAGCCTCATACAGACTCGTACTGTGGGAGCCTGGGGGACGTAGACTTGTGGGCGGAGCCTCGGACAGACTCATACTGTGGGAGCATGGGGGACGTAGACTTGTGGGCGGAGCCTCGTACAGACTCGTACTGTGGGAGCATGGGGGACGTAGACTTGGGGGCGGAGCCTCGTACAGACTTGTAGTGCTAATCATAAGGAGGATTTGAACAGTGCCCAGGAGAGATCTCTAGATGACTCAAACATGCGTGGATCTAAAACCTCTTCAGGCTTGTGATGAGGAACAACGTTAGAACCTGGGTGAAAGATACACAAAGTCCATTTGGCAGAATACCCCCTCTTTAAGGCAGAAAACGAATAAAAAGTAAAATAACATATTAAGTTAACAACCATTTTTGTAATTATGACCTTTTGATCCCTTCATTTTAAACAGCTCTAGAAAGGTGCTGTTCTGAATAATAATTAGCACAGACAGAAGTGTGCTCCGGTGAAGTTTCTCTAAATTTGAAATGTGTTTAACACATTGTCAGTGACATCCACCTGCAACTCTCTGTCACTGCCTGATCTGTCAGGGTTTAATGATTTTTAGAGACATTAGAGCAGAAATGATCGAGCTCACTGTCCCTCTGACTGGAGCTAGCGGCTAACATGCACAGAGACCATGAATAAACTGTGTTCACGTTCTAGAATCTGCTGATGTCATAATCTCAGATGTTGTGCAAACACCTGTAGAACTCTATGAGATTATCTGGGAAATCTCCAAACTTCTCCACAAATGTTTCTCCTTCTCATTGTGTTTCATTTGTTTGGGATCAGTTCCACAAACTTGTCATATTAATCTTATGGTTTAAAGTCCTTTCAGGTGACAATGCTGTAAAAAAAACACACAGAAGTCCCAGTGTGGATGTTCAGTGAAAATCCTTCAGGAGAGATCACTGCCATCTGAAAAAACAAGACATGTGCTGTTCTTCTCTTTGGACATCCAACCACACCACAACATCTGCAGACTAGAGACACAGCGATACAGAGGCATGGGAGGGCATCTGACACATGGGGGAAATGGGAGGACTGGAGGGCATCTGACACACAGGCACACAGGCATTTGACACAAAAATATTACAGACCTTAAGTCCAGCGGTAGGCCCCTGAGGGTCTTCACGTCGGAGTCTCTGAGTCTGTTCCTGCGCAAATCCAGGACCCGGAGGTGGGAGGGGCCAGAACTCAGAGCCGAGCCCAGAGCAGAGCAACCGACCACGGACATGCGGCAGTAAGTCAGCCTGGACCAGAACAAGAAGACTGGAGAGTTAAGACGTATTCATGAATATCAGGCAAATGAATACGAACGCAGAAATACAGACTCCTCATTACAGAAATCCACCCAAGAGAAATGATTAGGAAATTAAACTAAGAGTCTGTAAACTTTACCTCCACCTTGTGTCTAGATCAGGGGTACCTCACAAGGACTGATGGGAGAATCCAGAGTTCCCACCCACCCACAGGGAGAAAATGCAAACTGTACAGAGACCATGGGAGTGGAATAAACACACCATAGCGCCTGGAGACCACAGTCTGGGTTCTGCAGGAGCTTGCACAGCTGCACCACCCCACAGTCAAAGATCTTGTCGTAGCTCATGTCCAGCTCCTGAAGGTGGGACGGGTTTGAATCCAGAGCCGAGGCCAGAGCAGAGCAGCCGTCTTTGGTCACATGGCACCACCTCAGCCTGTGCACCAGAACAAGCACCAACATCACAGACAACTCTAAGTCCAATAAACATTGGGAAATCCAGGCAGGTAGAACAGCTGTTATGAGGGCCCTTTAAGGCCCCCCGAGGACCATGTCTCACCTCAGGAAGTGCAGCTGTGAGGCCCGGAGGAAGGGGCCAAGCTGGAGAACTCCAGCATCGCAAAGTGAGTTCTCAGTCAGATCCAGAGTCTTTAGAGAGGAGACGGACTTCAGAGCTGAGCCCAGAGAGGAGCAACATTCCTGGGTCAAGGAGCAACACTTGAGCCTGCAAAGAGAAGAGGCGTGGGACTGTCAGTGCTGATGACTGCAATGTGGTCTGTGGCACCACAGCTGAACTGAAGGAAACCACTTATATTGTGTAAAACTCATATTTACATCACATGCACATGTAGCTCAACACTCCAAAAACTAAAAGCTAATATAAGTTAGACTGACCGCTGCACTGAGAAAGGCTCTGTAATCGACTTTCTACAGTGGTAAACTGTGACCTAAAGGTTTCCCCTTCCTACCCTACAGCGTCTGTGTGCTGACCCCAGCACCTCCAGTCTGCATTCTGGACTCTGCAGAAAAGCACAGAGCCGCAGCAGTCCTGCGTCCTTCAGATCGTTCCCGCCCAGATCAAGCTCTCTCAGGTGGGAGGGGTTTGTCTTCAGCGCAGAGCCCAGAGCGGAGCAGCCCTCCTCTGAGAAACTGCACGAGTTCGACCTGTGGAACAACAGCACAGTCAGCCCAAACCATCAGCACATTCTGACCAGTGGGGGGCGACAGAGACTGACCCCAGTGTCTCCAGGATGCAGTGTGGACTCTGTATGAACCCAGAGACCTTCTCCAGACCAGCGTCCTTTAGCTCGTTGTGACTGAGGTCCAGGAGTCTTAGAGCACAGTGGCTGGTTTTCAGAGCCGAGGCCAGAGCGGAGCAGCCGGCCTTTGTCACACAGCAGTGAGGCAGCCTAAAAAAACACCAGAGTTTAATGTATTGCTCAAAAAATGAAAGGAACACATCAGATCTCAATGTGAAAAAAAACACCATGTTAGATATACAAATCTGGACAGGGCAATGTCTTAGGAGCAAAAGGATGCTCCTCTTTTTATGGAAATAAAATTCTATAGACGGCTTCATTTTATAGACACCCTGAAAATCAAAGTGAAATAATGATGTGGCAGGCTGATCCATTTGGCCAAAATAAAATTTCTGCAACTCAAAATGCTTCAGTCTCCACTTGCTTGTATGTTTGACAACGTCGTGGCTCCTGATGAGACGATGGATGGAGTCTTGTGGGATGCCCATCACTGAGCTCCTGTAGAATCTGAGGAGGAACGTCACGGCATCTGATGGACCCAAACATAATGTCCCAGAGGTGTTCTGTTGGGTTTAAGTCAGGTGATCGTGAGGGACATTCAGTCGTATCGATCCCTTCATCCTCCAGGTTTTGCCCGCAGACTCTTGTCACAGCCCGGGCATTGTCGTGCATCAGGAGGAACCCCGGACCTACTGCACCTGACAATGGGTTTTTATTTTTTATTTTTGAGACAGTGCAAAATCTACATTAACCTTTAACAGGAGAGATGCATTGTGCCAGGCTGTAGCACTAGAACTCATTACCACGTGTAGTCCCTGGTGCATGTTTTTTAGATTTTGATGGGGGAAACCCATCCAGACACGGGGAGAACATGCAAACTGCACACCAATGGCAGTCAGACTGAAGTTTTCTAGCCGGTAGAGGTCTGTGAGTCCTTCCATGGATCTGCCTCCCCAGACCATCACTGATCCACCTCCAAACCACTCACGCTGAACCCTGGTGCAGGCAGCAGAGCATTCTCCTCGTCTTCTCCAGACTCTTTCACGTCTGTCACAGGAGCTCAGGGTGAACTTGCTCTCATCTGTGAAAAGCACACGGCACCAGTGGAGGACTTGATAATTCTGGTGTGGTCTGGCAAATGCCAATGGAGCTCCACGGTGCTGGGCAGTGAGCACAGGGCCCACTACAGGACGTGGTGCCCTCAAATCGCCTCATGAAGTCTGTTTGTGATTGTTTGGGCAGAGACGTTCACACCAGTGTCCTGCTGGAGGTCATTCTGTAGGACACGGGCAGTGCTCAGCCTGTTCCTCCTGCACAAAGGAGCAGATATGGGTCCTGCTGATGGGTTGAGGACCTTCTACGGCCCTGTCCACCTCTCCTAGAGTAACTGCCTGTCTCCTGAAATCTCCTCCATGTTCTGGAGATTGCGCTGGAGACACATTAAATCTCCTTACAACAGCACGTCCGAATGTGCCATCCTGGAGAAGCTGGACAATCTGTGCAGCTTCTGTAAGGTTAAGGAATGACCTCATACTGATAATCACTCCAAAGCAGCACTAGTGGAAAACCAGCCAAAAAACACCAAGAGGGAGAAACCGAGAAAATGACCTCCACGTGCAAAACCGGTCGTGTTTTAGGGATTGTCTCACTGTTGCCGCTCTAGTGCACCTGTTCATTTCCTTTAAAAGAGGAGCGTCCTTTTGTTCCTAAGACACTGCCCTGCCCATATTTGTACAGATTTCCAACATATATTTTTTCACATTGAGATCTGATGTGTTTAATATTTTTGAGCAGTGTACTTTTAGATATCCTGGTGTATTATGTTATTGTGGCCTCTGTAACTGCAGCTGTGAGCCTCGTCATTTTGGTCTTAAAATGTTCGTATTAACCCGCTCTACATGGTCCTGGTTTTTTTTTTCACTGATTTTGTCTGTTAAAATATTTCTGTTCATAATATAAAGCTTGGCTCCAAATTCGCCCCTGTGACCACTAACATCTGTGAGCTTCATTTGACTGGAGCTGGAGTCACACTCACTTAGTTCACTTCTTTATACAGTCTGTGATTTGTGCCCAGGCTGAACATTAAAGTGCCTCTGACAGGTTGGACTTTTACTAATGTTTAAAATATTGGAAAAAAATGTGCCAAACTTTAGGATAGAATTATCAATATACTGTATTTTAGAACTCTCTACTTCCTGTAACTTTCAACATATTTTTCATCTTTTCTTCTTGATCAGCATAAAACTAGAATTTATTTTTACAAACAGTTAATTCAATATTTGAGAATCATCAGAACCGGTCATAAGCGCTTTAACGTTGCCAGACGACAAACTGACCTGAGGACTGTGAGTCTGCAGTTGGAGTTTGCCAGTGCAGACACGAGGAGGTCCATCGCAGTGGAGAGCAGAGGGTTGGTGCCAAGGTCCAGCTCCTGAAGGTGCGAGGGGCAAGAGTGCTGAAAACACCACCTCCAAATGAGTCTGTGAGAGCCAGCACCTACACAGCCTAAAGCGCAGGACACAGGCAGACATAGACACAAGACTCCGGTTAACAGGCTGCGTTCACATTCTAAAATCCGATCTGCTCTGATGGAGTCCCCCAAGGATCAATATTAGGGCCAATCCTAGAATTTACATGTTGAACAACCTTCCAAATTTAAGAATAGAAAAATAGAATTATGTGCACACGATACAGTTCTGTATGTAGGTGCATCATTCAGGGTGGGCTACCAAAGATGTTGTGGACCTATACTGACTACCTGCCTCACACACTGGGCAGTTTCTTTTTTAGTTTTTTTTTTTTTAGCTCAGTTTTTAATATTAGACTTTTAACCGCATATGTGGCAGCAAATGTGACAGAAGATCTTCCAGAAGAAACACTTTGAGGGAATGAACCATTTCACCACCAGCCAAAACACCAGAGTGGTGTAAAAATGAGGCCTTTGCTATTGTGTTCACCTGGCGTCCCCTGGAGGCTGCTGTGAGCTGGACACAGAGGAGGGACACTTTTGGCTCTTCCACAGGATCTGCTGACCCTCCTTGACCAGTCCTCCTGTGGAACTGACCTGAGACACAAAGGCCTTTGAGAAGCACAGTGGAAATGTTGCTGCAGCAAAACTTGAATTTCCTTTGAGATCAATAAAGTCTCTCAGCTGCTGTAGTGAGGAAGAGGTGCTTCAGTAACTGCAGTAAACAGACTTCTTTCTACACGCTAACTGGAGGCAGCCCAGTATTTCCAGGATGCAGAAGTTTTGGCAGTTGTGTTACGCTTACATAATGGAAAATAAAATATTGTGTTTTATTTATCTTTAAAATCATTTTGGTCTATGGACATTCGAGAAAACCTTTCATGTATATATCTTTGTTCCATCCTGCTTGATACAGATACAATCAGAACATGCAGCTGGGGTGTTCTACATGTACATCTACAATGCTCAGCAGTTACCATGGTGACACAATGCACACATTAGCAAATACTGTCAAAAAAATTAAGATTGTCTCAACACTCAAGTTAGTTCTTAGTCCAAGTAAGTCAGTTTTTTTATGGTGAGATTGTGTTAAAACAAAGCAGATTAAAGTCAAATTTGAGCTTCAGAATTACTTCAGACAGAACAGCTTCTAGTTGGCATCACACCCCCTGAGAATGTTGTTGAGGAATTCTAGTGGTGTCACATGAACCCATTCTGAAATACTCACTTGGCCTTCTTGCAGTTCCTCACAGCTGGGATGAGTCTCCACCTCCCTTCCCGACTGGTGTCATACTTGTTGAGGTCCAGCTCCTCCATGACCTGCTCAGATATCTGCAGCATGTAGGCCAGAGCTGAGCACTGGATCTCAGACAGACTCCTCTTCTCTGCCCCCCCGGTCCTCAGGAAGTCCTGGATCTGCTGGTGGACGGACTGGTCGTTCATCTCGGTCAGACAGTGATAGATATTGATGCTTCTGTCTGGAGACATGTCCTTCCGATTCAGCTCCTTCAGATTGTCGATGACTCTTTGGATGGTTTCTTGCTCAGTTTTGTTTGGACCCAAGAGAAGCTCCAAAGCTCTGCGGCTGGACTCCAGACTGAGGCCGTGGAGGAAGCGCACAAACAGGTCCAGGTGCCCTGTTTTACTGCCCAGAGACACTTCCATAGCTCTCCTTAGGAACACGCTGAGTGCTGAGTTCACCAGAGCATCACACTGTGCCACATCTTCACCAAGAAACTGACTGAGAATCTCTGTGTTTTTGGTGGAGAAGCAGTGGTGGATGTAGACTGCAGCCATAAACTCCTGGACGCTGAAATGGACAAAGCAGTAAACCGTTTGATTGAAGATGACACTCTCTGGTTTGAAGATCTCAGAGCAGAGTCCAGAGCAAAGCGAGGCCTGACACAGGTCCAGACCAACCTCCTCCAGGTCCTCTTGGTAGAACATGATGTTTCCTCTGTGCAGATGCTCAAAGGCCAGTCGGCCCAGCTTCAACAGCAGATCACAGTCGGTAGTGCTCAGCTCTGTAACGCTGCTCAGTGCTCTGTACTTTCTGTTCCTCTGTGTTTGCACCAACAGGAAGTGAGCGTACAGGTCTGTGAGGGTCTGGGGCAATGCTCCGCTCCGAGTGAGTTTCAACATGTGGTCCAGGACGGTGGCTGTGATCCAGCGGAACATGGGGATCTGACACATGGTGTAGAGGCAACGAGAGCCTCTGATGTGGGACAGGATTGTTCTAAGCTCGTCTGCATCAGAGAACCTCATCCTGAAGTACTGCTCCCTCTGCTGATCAGTGAGGAACCCTCGCACCTCTGTGAGGCGTTGGACACACTCTGCTGGAATCTGATGGGCCGCTGCTGGACGTGAGGTGATCCATATAAGGGCATCAGGAAGCAGACTGCCTCTGATGAGGTTCACCAGCAGTGGGCCGACCTCTGACCCCTGTGTAACCTCAGAGATGGCGTTGCAGTTGAAGTCCAGAGGGACACGGCTCTCATCCAGGCCATCCAGGATGAGCAGGACTTTACCGTGTAGCAGAGTCTGAGCTGAGAGAGGTTGCAGTGAGGGGAAGAATACATGTATGAGCTCCAGAAGACTGTAGCACCCCCTTGTGACCAGGTTCAGCTCTCTGAAGGACAGAGGCAGCACCAGGAACAGGTCCTGGTTCTCTAAGCCCTTGGCCCAGTCCAGACTGAACTTCAGAACCGAGAAGGTCTTCCCCACTCCAGCCACGCCCAGAGTCAACACCAGCCTGAGGGGCTTCTGCAGCGCTCTTTGCTGGTCTTCAGAGGGTAGTGGTTTGAAGATGTTTTTGCACTTAATGGGGGTTTCCTGGATGTGTTTGTAGGAGTTGGCCTCCATCTCACTGAGCTCGTGTTGAGTCATCACCTCACTCAGGCTCTCTGTGATGAACAGCTCTGTGTAGACCTTGTCCAGAGGGCTTGTGCACCCGGCATCTTCCCTCCCCTCACTCACGCTGCTGTATCTGCCTATGAGGCTCCGTTTGAAAGCAGCTTGAGGTTTGTCTGAGAATGTGAACCGATCAGAGAGCCTGGGTTTCCTTCCACACAGGGGGCAGTAGAGAGCAGAGGAGATGCAGTCTGCACAGAGCCCATGACCACAGTCTAGCCTCTGGAGGTCCAGGCTTCTCTCACACTCAGAGCAGGACTCCTGGGGCTCTGTGGAGCTGTGGAGGACAAACATCAGGCCTGTCAGGCTTCAGAATGACATTCACACAGACTGTATACAGAAGTGGAGTACGGGAGTATGACGTCAGTGTGACCGCAAGTATCATAGCAACCAAAGAGCCAATCGGAAGTGACACTGTTGAAGGAGCTTCCCACCCGCACCACTGGTTTATAGTGACCTCGGGAAAGAAGGCGCCTGATCGGTCTGTTATTAATGTTCATATCTTGATTTAGGGACAAAATCACAAAATAGACGATCATGTAGAGCGGGTTAATGCGAACATTTTAAGCCCTAAACGAGGAGCCTGACAGCAGCAGGTACAGAGAGAAGGGCGATAGTTTTTCCAATAGAAAGTGAATCATTGAAATATTTGGCCCTTCTCTCTATAACTGCTAGAGATAAAGATAAACTTCAGTTTTCGCCTATCCCTGCCCACTGCATGTTACTTTTATTATTTTGAAAATGCTATATTCACACTTGTGTATTCATTAACAAACAGTTTTTGAATGAAATGAAATAAAAAAGAACTTACCGTTCATCTTTGTGCTCAGGCTCAAATGTCGGGGGTAACATTTTGGAGAAGTTGGTTTTCACAGACACACAGTGGGACTGAGGAGAGTCGGACCTGTGTCTGAACAAACAGAGAATATGACCTTATTCACTCACATGTTGACTTTAAAAAAAGGCTGGTCTTCCCTCTCTTTTGCTCTGTGCACCAAGTCACTCCCCCTTCAGAGCACTATCAATGGAATTTCTATATCCATATTTTTGTAAACATTTGCATGGTCCATTTCAAGTGTGACTCACTCGTCTGTGGGCTCCGTGTCTCTGTGCACCTCCATGACAGTAACGCTGGTCCTGCACAAACAACACCAGGATCAGAAGGAAAAGTAGTGACATACGTCTTTTATTTTGATCTTTTTATTTTTGGTGATTTACTAGTCCGTCTCAAATAATTAGAATATCATGAAAAAGTTCAATATTTTTTGTTTCTCATTTCAGAAAGTCAAATCCAGATATTATACAGACTCATGACAAATAGAGTGAAATATTTCAAGAGTTTATTTCTTTACATTTTTTTTGATTATGGTTAATAGATAATGAAAAAGCAAAATTCAGAGTCTCATAAACTTAGAATATTGTGAGAAAGATGAACCTGGGGAAGTCACGGTGTCACACCCTAGAGAGAATCTGTGGAAGCTTCATAAGGCCTGGACTCAGACACCCAAGGCAACTAACGGAATAAAGTGTCAGAAGAGTCTAACCTGGGCTGTGGCCTTATTCCAGAGACAATTAATTTTGGGTTTTCATTATTATTCATTAGCCATTGTCATAAAAATTCAATATAGTTTATATAATCTACAAGTTTGACTTTCTGAAATAAGAGACAAACTTGGACTTTTTCATGATATTCTAATTATTTGCGATGGACCAGGATGATCAAAATTGTAGTTTGTTATATTGATTTATTGCCATGAATCATTTTCTGGATTTTTCATCTTTAATTGAATTTCAGCAGCATCACTAATGAGCGACTTCTTTGCTGAGAGGAAACTTGTATGTTTAGTGTACACAGTTATGACATATCCACCGCGCTGATACTTCAAATGAAAATGTGCATTTTATAAAGAGAAAATACAGCTGTTAGAAATAACTGGACTACTGCAACAACAAATGTGTTTCTTTAAAAACAGAAATATTCAATAGAACTGTGGCCAAACTTGTTTCAGTCATGCACATGTTTACCTGGCCAAACCCGTCACTCAGACAGCAGTAATGAGATTAGAGATAAACAGATCAGAAAATATGATTCCAAAATGAAACGCAGACGCACAGAGTCTGTCAAAGGTAAACAAACATGACGTCACACGCAGAGAACTTCACCTCCTGATCAATACTAAATATAGATTATAGAACATTCATAACGATACTGGCGAAGCGATCAGAAGATGTGATTCGAGAATGAACAGAAACAGAGTCTGTCAAAGGTAAACAAACATGACGTCACACGCAGAGAACTTCACCTCCTGATCCATGAGTCACAGAGTCTGCAGCTCTTAGCCTTGATCCTGAGAAGTCATTTGATTCTGATCGATGGGACTTTTTATTCTTGACTCTAAAATGTTTTGGGTTCAATCATCAGTTGATTGACAGTTGGACTTCCCTGTAGACCTCGTCCACAGCTCCCGTCCAAAAGAAAGGAGATTTATCAAACTGAGTCTCACTCAGAAGAGGCTGCAGACAAGAGTGTCCCCTCAAGTCTCTTCACACTGTACAGTGAGTCTCTGAGAATCAGAGAGGATTATGGGTATTATCATGTGTGACACTGAGTATCAAACATATGCCCACCATGTCCTGCTTATGCTGAGCCTCAGAACAGTCTGATGGGATTATTATCTTTGCTTTACACATTTGGTATAAATTAAACCTTCACAAAACTCAAATTCTTAATTATAATTATAAGACAAGCAAATATATTTTAAAGCGTTTACAACTGAAACAACTGAAGAATTAAATACTTAAGAGTCCAAATACCCCCCAAAATACCCAAAGAACCCGCGGACATGTTTAAACATCGTTCTGTTCCCCTCACCTCCAACATCAGAGCAGATCTGGAGCCACTGCTCCCAATGAATCAACACCAATCACTGAAAAAATCACTGTTTCACATAAACTGCCTTATTTGTGGCATTCCCGACTAAGACATCCAGTGATAGAGTGGGACACTCTGGTGTTTGCTGATCTGACAGAGATCTGCGAGAGGGGCTCCGGTCACAGAGTGGGCACGGAGAGCGGGCACGGAGAGAGGGCACGGAGAGAGGGCACGGAGAGTGAGCACGGAGAGCGGGCACGGAGAGAGGGCACGGAGAGAGGGCACGGAGAGAGGGCACGGAGAGCGGGCACGGAGAGAGGGCACGGAGAGAGGGCACGGAGAGAGGGCACGGAGAGAGGGCACGGAGAGAGGGCACGGAGAGAGGGCACGGAGAGGGCTGGTGCACCAATGAACTTTACTGTAGATATTGTAGTTACAGGGTCATATGGAACTGGCAAGGCCTGGTTATGGGCGTGTGGCGAGATTATGGATGTGTATGTGTGTGTGTGGGTGAGTATGTGTGTGTGTGTGTGTGTGTGTGTGTTTGTGTGTGTGTGTGTGTGTGTGTGTGTGTGTGTGTGTGTGTGTGTGTGTGTGTGGCTAAAACAAGAACAAAGGATACAAAAGTAATATTAGAATTATGACATAACCTAAATAATATATATGAACTATTGATCACAAACTGAAATTGTACAGCGGTCTTTGGCGCCCTCTGTTGGATTAATAACGCTACTGCACGGCTGGAGCCCCCGCGTGGTGTCGGGTTAGACTTAGCTTTATTAGCAGGACGCTATGGACGGACTAAGAAAAACTAAAACTGTAAACCCGACAGATGCCCTTATATATACAAATATAACAATAAAACACCAGAAAACACACTTAGCACAGCAATAATATAATAACATCACACAACTACTCACTTGTTAGACATGAACGCACACGGAGGACACCACACAGGGAAAATAACCAGTGCAGTAGAGAAAGTTAAAGAAAAAATACAAACCTAAAGTGACATCACTACTAACGTCAACTACACACATTACAAATAAATAACTATATACAAGGAAGACTTTCCGACACATCCTCTGGGCCTTTTACTGAACAGAACAGAATGAATTTTAATTGTATCTGAAACAAGCACAACCAAGAATAAAATATGAGACAATGAACTTGAAAAGATGGAGACGCGTCTCTCCGTGTGTTAAAGTTCATAAACAGCTCAGAGTTTGGATTTCGTGATGTGACCCTTTAATGAGCCAAGTGGAAGTGAAGTGTTCCTCTTCCTTCTGTTTTAGAAGATAAACTAAAGATGTTGTCACTTTCACATAAAGTAAATGACATGTATTTGTCTCAAAGTGCTCAGACATGAGACTGTAGAATAGTTTACTCCTTCCAAAAATGATAACAAATGTAAATCCTGGTGCAGTAAATGTCTCTGATGGGGTAATAAAAAACTTTCAACAATTAACAGATAAATTCATATTGGAGAAAGACGACTTTTTTTTTAGGCATGTCCAGAGAAAAAGGCGAACGAACTTTATAGGGTTTATTATTATTGTGTTCTGCGCTACAGATAATCGGTGTATGTAAATGTGTGTTAAACAAAGTTAAAATGTTCAAATAAAATAAAGTTTAAAACTAAATAAATACATAAAACAGGCCTAATAATGATGCCAAGTGTTGTTACCTAAGTGCGTAGTGCCGCGGTCGAATCTTTTCCTTTTAAACGTCGGTCAAATCGTGACTCAGAACCCCGGAACACCGGGTGGACTCCAGAATCTGCACGGTTCAAAACAAACACGGATAAACTTTCTGCAAACAAACAGTCTGAACCAAAAAAACACGCATTATTTTACAATAATCATCTTAAGGAAGTCAGCGTCCTGTGCTTTTTCTAAGTCTGTGCTACGTTCAGTTTCGTTTGCCGGCCTGGAGCTGGGCCCGACTCTAACTGAGCAGATAATCACATTGGACAATGTCAGTGTAGCCTCCAGCTCCACTGTAAGAAACCTTGGAGTCCTATTTGATCAAGAGCTCTCATTTAAAGCACACATAAGCCATGCCTGTAAAACGGCTTATTTTCATTTACGCAATATAGCCAAAATTAGAAATGTACTGCCAAAAAATGATGCTGAAAAACTTGTCCACGCTTTTGTCACTTCGAGGTTAGACTACTGTAACTCCCTGCTTGCAGCTTGCCCTAAAAGCTCTATAAAAAGCCTTCAGTTGGTTCAAAATGCAGCAGCAAGAATACTAACAGGTACTAAAAAACGAGAGCACATTACTCCAGTATTAAAAAATCTTCATTGGCTTCCGGGTGAGTTTAGAGTAAAATTTAAAATTCTTCTTCTAACCTATAAAGCTGTAAATGACATGGCCCCTTCCTACATTAAAGATGAAATTGTACCTTATCATCCTAACCGTTCACTCCGCTCTCAAAATGCTGCACTATTGGTGGTTCCTAGAGTCGCTAAAAGTACTTTAGGAGGTAGAGCTTTTAGGTACCAAGCACCCTTGTTGTGGAATCAGCTCCCTGCTCATGTCAAAGAAGCTGACACAGTCTCTACATTTAAGATTAGGCTCAAAACGTTCCTCTTTGAATTAGCTTATGGTCAGGTCAGTTAGGAACAGAAACTAAACCCATAGGCCTAGTTAAGCTGCTCTAGGAGATAAAGTGCCTTGAAAAAGTATCCAACCCACTTGAACTTTTCCACAGTTTCTCACATTATGATCACAAACATAAATATATTTCATTGAGCTTTAATGTGAAAAACCAACACAAAGTTGCACACAGTTGTGAAGCAGAAGGGCAGTCATACATGAGTAAAAAAAATGTTTACAAATAAAAAACTGAAAAATATGGCGTGCAATATTATCCAACCCCTCTGAGTCAATATTTCGTGGAACCGCCTTTTGCTGCAATTACAGCTGCAAGTCTCTTTGGGTATGTCTCTACCAGCTTTGCACATCTTGAGACTGAAATTTTTGCCCATTCTTCTTTGCAAAATAGCTCCAGCTCAGTCAGATTAGATGGAGAGCGTTTGTGAACAGCAGTTTTCAGATCATGCCACAGATTCTCGATTGGATTTAGGTCTGGGCTTTGACTGGGCCATTCTAAGACATGAATATGTTTTGTTTTAAACCATTCCAT
Organism: Taenioides sp. WSHXM2023; assembly: GCA_029959045.1. Classification (NCBI taxonomy): domain Eukaryota; kingdom Metazoa; phylum Chordata; class Actinopteri; order Gobiiformes; family Gobiidae; genus Taenioides; species Taenioides sp. WSHXM2023. The sequence continues at coordinate 13,036,538 of CM057105.1, forward strand.
TGTAGCCTTGGCTTTATGTTTGGGGTCATTGTCCTGCTGAAAGATGAACCTCCGCCCCAGTCTCAAGTGTTTTGCAGACTCCAATAGGTTTTCTTCCAATATTGCCCTGTATTTGGCTCCATCCATCTTTCCATCAACTCTAACCATATTCCCTGTCCCTGCTGAAGAAAAGCACCCCCAGAGCATGATGCTGCCACCTCCATATTTGACAATGGGGATGGTGTGTTTAGAGTCATGAGCGGTGTCAGGTTTCCGCCACACATAGCGTTTTGCATTTTGGCCAAAAAGTTCAATTTTGGTCTCATCTGACCAGAGCACCTTCTTCCACATGGTTGCTGTGTCCCCCATATGGCTTTTGGCAAACTGCAAACGGGATTTCTTATGGCTTTCTTTCAGCAATGGCTTTCTTCTTGCCACTCTTCCATAAAGGCCAGATTTGTGTAGTGCACGACTAATAGTTGTCCTGTTGACAGATTCCCCAACCTGAGCTGTGGATCTTTGCAGTTCCTCCAGAGTCACCATGGGCCTCTTGGCTGCATCTCTGACCAGTGCTCTCCTTGTTCGGACTGTAAGTTTAAGTGGACGCCCTGGTCTTGGTAGGTTTGCAGTTGTGCCATACTCCTTCCATTTTTGGATGCTCCGTGAGATGTTTAGAGCCTTGGAAATCTTTTTATAACCTAATCCTGCTTTATACTTCTCCACAACTTTATCCCTGACCTGTATGGTGTGTTCTTTGGACTTCATGGTGCTGACTGCTCCCCAGTACTCTCAAACAAACCTCTGAGGTTTTTACAGAACAGCTGCATTTATACTGAGAGTACATTACACACAGGTGGACTCTATTTAAGCATTAGGTCAACATTGGATCCTTCTAAAGCCTCTAAAAGCAATGTGTTGCACTCAGAAAAAAAGGGGGTTGGATCATTTTGCACGCCCACTTTTCAGCTTTTTATTTGTAAAAAAAATTAGATCATGTATGAGTGTCCTTCTGCTTCACAATTGTGTGCAACTTTGTGTTGGTCTTTCACACAAAGGTTCGATGAAATATGTTTATGTTTGTGGTCATAATGTGAGAAAATGTAGAAGAGTTCAAGGGGGTTGGATACTTTTTCAAGGCACTGTATATTACTGGGGAAAGTATGGCAACTTGAGCACTGTCCTCTGGTTTCTCCTACTTTTTCTCCTCCTACTGTTAAGAATATTCAATTACTAGTTAATTCGTAGTCTGTTCTTTGCTATTCACATGTTGTCCCTGTCCCACTCCCCTTTTGGGGAGTGTAACTGTTTCAGATGCTGCTGTTCCAGTTTGGACCGCTGCTGCCCCTAGTGTCGAGGACCTGGACCCCTCTTCTCCTTCCCTGTCCTTGTCCTGCTAGATTAGTAGTTTCATCTGCCTGTCCGTCCTTAGGAGTGGATCTCTCCTTCACTGTGGTTCTTCTCGAGGTTTCTCCGTTTTTCCCATTGGGTTTTTCTGAGTTTTTCCTTGCCGAGAAGGAGGGTCTAAGGACAGGGGATGCTGGGACAATTATCCATTTGCCTGCTTGTTGTTGGACATTCTGTATTTTTGAATTATGAATGTTTCTTATTCTGCTTCATTCTCTGACTTCTCTGTCTGTCTGCTAAATCATCAATTTTGTGAAGTCCGCCGAGATAACTGTTGTTGTGATTTTGGGCTATACAAAAATAAATAGAATTGAATTGAAAAGTTTGTGTTTCACAGACTTTTCTTCCGGCAATTCTTTGTCTTTGTCTTTATGTTAATGTTGTGCTCTTGTAATTGGAGCTTTGTGTTAAATATCTTTTTCATGTGTTCATCACTGGAGAGATTGCACAGTGTCACATTTTCTTTACAAAATAAACCCTACACTGTGTAAACTGTCATTTATCAAATTTAAAACATCATCCACCTCAGCGTGTTTATCTTTTCAGTCTGTCGGTCATTAAACTGATTTTACCTGTCCGTGTACAACTGTGAAATGAAAACATGAAACTACAGCCGCCTCATTTATGCTGCTGCACTTTTTGCCCACTAGAGGGCACAACGAGACGAGGAATGGACAGTGATTCTTTATATGTTGATCTATTAAACTCTTAGATTAGAACACTGTTTGTGTTTAAATCTCTAAATGACCAAGGACCTTTATATCTTCAGGCATGTTCACAAAATACTGTCCCAACAGATCCCCAAGCAGAGGCAGCTTTGACCTGCTCTGTGGTCCGCCTATGGACCCGCCTCTGTCTCCATATCAAAAATGAACCAACCATCTCCATTTTTAAATTCAAAACTAAGTTATCTGTGGATGCCTTTCACCAGCGCACACTCCCGTGTCTCACTTAGGTTTCATGTGTTGCATTTGTGCTTTTTAATATGTGCATTTGTTTTGTTTCTATGATATTATGGCGCTCATGTTCTTTATCTTCAAGACTTCAAGACTTTTAGGAGATCTGTGTTGGACTGTTCTGGTCTGTTTGTTTTGACTGGGAAAACCAGAGGGAGGAGATTGTTATCACATGGGCAACAGCGCTTTTAACGCCAGTAATTTGACGTGTCAAATAAGAATTTAACGCGTCAAATAAGAATTTAAAGCGTCAAATAAGGTGTTAACGTGTTAAAAAATTGGTGTAATGTGAACAGTTTGGCCTGCCGTACATCAGGAGCTCAGGGAACGTGATGGACACGGAAAGTTTACAGCTGCGGAGGATAAATATAAAACACTTTATGGCATCAGACAGAACCTTTACAAGAAAAACTTCTGAAGGAAAAGACGCATGGTGCAGAGAACTAAAGTGAAAATGTGAAATGGTGAGTGGCTTAATTAATGTGAGCACCACATTACGGCTCGTTATCGTTGCAAAGCCTCGTCTCTGTTGTTGTGAACTTTAGTTTTGTGATTTAAAATATAATTCATCCAATCAACAATGAAAACATAAGCAATGTAAAGAGTTTAAATGTGTAAATACACAGAGTTTAGTGTTAAAACGTGTAAACACACAGAGTTTAGTGTTAAAACGTGTAAATACACAGAGTTTAGTGTTAAAACGTGAAAACACACAGAGTTTAGTGTTAAAACTTGTAAATACACAGAGTTTAGTGTTAAAACGTGAGAAATTACAGTTACTTGACCTAACTATAGTTCTATGAGTGTGTGCAAGCCCACCTCTGGGCTTTGCTATTGGTTCCCTCTCTCTGGGGCCAACCCGGCCTCTGAGAAAGATTAACGCAGTCACCGTGCCAATCATACCTACAGCCTGGCACATGCCCGTGAACTCAGTGCCCTGTAAATAGCGGGCTCCTAGCCACATAACTCCCTTCTTCAAATCAGCTCATAGAGGGAGACGATCCATCTGGGCCTGAAGGTAGGTGGGCTCACACGCACTCATAGAACTATAGTTATGTCAAGTAACTCTAATTTCTATGTCGTGTGCGCTCCAACCACTTACGGCCTTCACTATCGGTTACCCACCAAGGGAATACCCCCAGCTGGATAGAGTCTCGAGATTAGCGAAAATGGGAGGCAGTAGCTGAATGGGAGACCGTTGTACTGGAAGCAGTGGTCCCCAACAGCAAATCTGAGAAAATGTCTGTGTTTCTGCAGGATCAGGACGTGGAAATACGCATCTGTGAGATCTATGGACGTCATCCAATCTCCTGAGCGAACGCTCTCCGAAGAGTTTTGACTGTCAACATGCAGAATTTCCTGGTGGCCACATAACTGTTCAGGACTTGCAGGTCCAGTATGGGCCTCACTTCTCCGCTCTTCTTGGGAACCAGGAAGTAGGGAGAGGGGAACCCTGCTTCCGTCTCCGTAGCGTCCTGCTCTGTAATGGTGCGGTAACGCCATGGCCACGGCACAGGAGCAATGATATTTCCTCTTGAAAGGCTGCAGCGTCCGCTTTGCTTGCTGGTTGGGTACGGAGAATGCCACTGAAAGGAGGAGGGCGACGGGCAAATTTTAACGCGTAGTCACTCCTCAGTGTCCTCATCAACCAGGGGAGCACTGGAGCTAAAGAGGTTTTGCTCTTTTGGGAGCAGCTCTGCCGACGTTACGTGTCACTGACGCTCCTGGTGTAAATTAAAGTTAAAATGCATCAGAAAAAACAGTCAGACCCTGATTTCAAACATCATATAACATATAACATATAATAACATATTAATACGATAACATATTGTAAACTTTAAACTTCTTAGGTTCTTTTTAAAGACAATACAGTAACTTGTATTTACCTTGTTGACATGTTTCGGCTGCTGCTGCTGCATCTTCAGAACTGTCACCGGTGTTGGTGGTGACGTGTCGTATATCAGCTGTTGTTACTTCCTGTGGGCGTGGTCAGCTGTTGTTACTTCCTGTGGGCGTGGTCAGCTGTTGTTACTTCCTGTAGGCGTAGTCAGCTGTTGTTACTTCCTGTGGGCGTGGTCAGCCTGATGGACCTGGCAGGTCGCTCAGACTGACCACGCCTCCCGTCGCCCGGTGCTCTCTGGAGGAGGGTGTCCCAGGTGTGTGAAAGGAGGAACGCTCAATCATCACGGTTGATGCTGTCCGTGCCTCGTTTCCTGATTTCAATGGCCTCCCTGATCCAGCGTTTGAACTTGTTGTTTTCCGATCCGATGACCCGAGCCCCGTCCCAATCCATAATGTGGTTATTTCTTTTACAGTGGTCTGATATGGCGGATTTTAGGTTTTCCTGCAGTGCTTTGTCTTTTTGTGTTCTGGTGAGTCTCCCTGATGTTTCCTTTTCACATTCCTTTTGATGTTCCTTTTTTCGGATGTGAAAAGCCCGGCCTGTTTCCTCTATGTACAATTTATTACATGATTTGCATTGGATTTCGTAGATGGCATTGCATTTTTGTTCTTGTGGGATTTTATCTTTGGGTGTACTCGCTGTTGGCGGAGTTTTGTGTATGGTTTGACTACAGTGCTTATGTTGTGTTTTTTCATGGCCCTCTGGATGGGTTCAGTTATTCCTCTGATGTATGGTAGTGTGACTGTGTTCTTGTGATCCTGCTGCCCTCTATTGGTGTGTTGTGTGTTTTCCCCGGGTTTGTTGGTTTTATTGTTGACTTGTTGTCTGCCTTTGTTTATGGCCCAGTTGGGATATTGACATTGTTTGAGTGCTTGTATAATGTGTCTCTCCTCCTCTTCCCTGTCGGTTTGGTCTGTGATGAGTGTGGCCCGTGTTTATACTACTGAAAGTTTATGTGCAGTGGGATGTTCGGATGTCCAGAGTAGATATTGGTCGGTGTGTGTAGGTTTTCTGTATACTGTTATTTTGATGCTGCCGTCTGCGATGTGGTGGATTTTAATGTCCAAAAATGATATTGCTCCGTCTTTCTCCTCCTCATGTGTGAACTGAATGTTACCGGTACTGTCCTGTGTGTTGAGATGGTCCGTGAGTTCTTGGGTGTGTCCTTGCTGTATTTTTTCCAGGATGTCGTCTACATAGCATTTCCAAAAAGTTAATCGGCATTGTGGGTGTGCTGTGTTGAATGCTTTTTGTTCCAAGTCCTCCATGAAAAAACTGCTCATTATTGCGGATAGTGGATCTCCCATTGCGAACTCCTCCTTCTGTCTGTAAATGATGTTATGGTATTGGAAATATGTAGATTTGGCCACGAAGTGTAATAGTTGTGTAATATCTTCAACAGTTAAATTTGTGCGTTTTTTGAGTGTTTTGTCCTTTTTGAGTTTTTCCTGTACTATTTGTAGTGTGACATCCACGGGTGTTTTGGTGAAGAGTGAGATGACGTCATGTGATATGAGTATTTCGTCCGGATCTACTGTGATGTTTTTTAGGTCCTGTGCCAATTGTTTTGCGTTCTTGCAGTGGAATTTTGTTTGACCGATGAGTGGTTTTATTATTTCGACCAGAGCTTTTGACAGATTGTATGTAACTGAACCTATGCTATCGACTATCGGGCGGAGTGGCGTATCTTTTTTGTGAATTTTTGGTGTTCCGTAAATGCGAAGGGTGATGCTGGCTGTTGGGACTAGGTTATTGTATGCTTCTCGGGTGATTTTTTCTTGTTCTAATAGGGGTTTGAGTAATGATTTTAGGGCTTGTTTCTTTTCTTCTGTCGGATTCTTTCTGATTATTTCGTATGTGTCAGTGTCTGCTAGTAGCGCTTCCATTTTCTGTTCGTATGTTCTTGTGTCTAATATAACTGCAGTCCTTCCTTTATCTGCGGGTAAAATAGTGATTGTGTTGTCTTTTTTCATATGATTAATGGCTTTCCTCTCCTCCTTGGTTATATTGCTCCTCGGTATTCTGGCTGTTTTTAGTATCCCTGTGACTGTGTTGCGTAACTTGGCTTTCTGTCCCTGGTTCGGTATGTTTTGACAAGCTAACTCCGTGGCTAAAATGTATTCCTCTATGGGGATTTTATTTGGGGTGGTGGCAAAGTTTAGTCCTTGTGCAAGTACGTTTGTTTCTGTTTCCGTGATTTTTCCGTGAGGGCGACTCACCAGAACACAAAAAGACAAAGCATTGCAGGAAAACCTAAAATCTGCCATATCAGACCACTGTAAAAGAAATAACCACATTATGGATTGGGACGGGGCACGGGTCATTGGATCGGAAAACAACAAGTTCAAACGCTGGATCAGGGAGGCCATTGAAATCAGGAAACGAGGCACGGACAGCATCAACCGTGATGACGGAGCGTTCCTCCTTTCACACACCTGGGACACCCTCCTCCAGAGACCACCAGGCGACGGGAGGCGTGGTCAGTCTGAGCGACCTGCCAGGTCCATCAGGCTGACCACGCCCACAGGAAGTAACAACAGCTGACCACGCCCACAGGAAGTAACAACAGCTGACCACGCCCACAGGAAGTAACAACAACTGACCACACCCACAGGAAGTAACAACAGCTGACCACGCCCACAGGAAGTAACAACAGCTGATATACGACACGTCACTAGGGATGGGCAAAACGAAGCCTCATGAACCAGCAAAGCACTCGAAACAAATGATTCGAGGCTTCGAATCACTGTTCGAATCACGACTCTACAGTGCCTCTGGTGGTGATGTCCCAGTATTTCTCCACATTGGCTCAACAAAACACATCCTGATCTGAGATGGTTTCTAATAAACTTTGTGTAAGTGTATGCAGGTGTATGTTATGAATTAATTTGTGTAAATAAAATTAAATAAAGCCATGGAAGCTATGCATTAATCAGATTTCAAGGTTTTTATTCAAAAATATAATTTTTTCGGCAGTGGAGGGGTGCAAGCGGTTTCTTTTTTTGTTTAATACCTCCCCTGTTTTTGAAAAGACTCGTTCACATGGAACACTGGTTGGAGGTATGCCCAGAAACTTTTTTGACAGTTTGTATAAATGAGGAAAAATAACTGCCCTCTCTTTCCAATAGAGAAGTGGGTCCGCGGTGCGGGGAATAAACGGGTCTTGCAAATAATTTCCCACTTCAACTGTGGCGTCTGCAGTTATGCTGTGCTACTGTAGCAGTAGTGTAACTTTACAGTCTATCTAATCTGTGGTCTAAACTAGCTGCATAAACTCACTATCTCACTATTAATCAAAGTATCAGTATTTCTGTCAAAATCTCACGCTCTCTCGCCTCTCACAAACCCACATTGGGCAGCGCGCCAAAATATCTTTTAAACTTTGTGGGAGCAGGTTGAGACAGGTGCGCTGCTTTGTGGTTCGTTGAAATCCCTGTCAATCAAACTTTGGATTCGAGACGTGAGCCTCTAGTGAAACGCGTTCAAAACGGCAGTGTTTCATGAACCACTTGAGTGACGTCACGCGTTTCATGAGACGTCTAAGTCACGTGACCAGTGTTTTGACTCGCGTTTTGGAACACTGCTTCGAAGCGCATGCGCTTCGAGGCTTCGAAGTAGTGTCGAAAAGCGTGTTTCAAAACTGCCATCACTACACGTCACCACCAACACCGGTGACAGTTCTGAAGATGCAGCAGCAGCAGCCGAAACATGTCAACAAGGTAAATACAAGTTACTGTATTGTCTTAAAAAAGAACCTAAGAAGTTTAAAGTACATAAGAAGACAAAATTAACATTTTCGGTTTAATAACATATTGTACATATACATTGAGTCTCTTGCTATCTTTTTTGCTATTTATTTAGGATTTATTTTTACCATTTATATTTTTACTTGTTGTCATTATATTATGTTGTGATGTGTGAGCTCCTGTGTCCAAATAATTTCATTTGTGGATCAATAAAGTTTGTTTAATTCTAAGTCTAATAATGTGCCTGATGTACATTTTAAAATGATTAGGCTGATAATTTTACTCAGATCATATTCTAACTGATTGGGTGTGTGTGTCTGAAGGCTGTGACGGACGGAATGAAAAATGTAGGCTTAATAGTACCGGGAAAACTAACTTTCAGTCCTGACTATGGTCCTGGTGCGCAGTGCAGTTCTCCTCCTGTCCTGCAGCGGCGCTCCTCTTCGGCCGCAGACGCTTTTGTTGTTGTCCTTCTGCTCACGGCGCACACACGGAGTCACTTTTGCACAAAAATCTCCTCTTTTCTGTCGCTTCTCTGTCACTTTTCTGCACTTTTAAGCCTTTTTTCCCGCACTTTTCCCGCAGAAACATGGCGTCTGCGCGGACCGTGCACTGAGCCGCGCGAGCACAAGTTTACGGTGAGAAACGAGACAAAACTTTACACTTTCTACACCAAATAGTCACGCAAATAATCTCGCAGATAGTCACGCAAATAGTCACGCAAATGCCCCGTGACGCGCGGCAGGGCCGAGCTGAAACCGATGTGTGCAGATGTGTGGCGCACGTGTTTAAACTGTTCAGATTGGCGCAGTTCAGGAGATTCTGCGGAGTTAAACCTGCACCAATGTCCCGGGGGCGAGCGGACCGCGCGAGGGCCAAACCAGGGGCCCTGTGCGCGTGCACACGGGGCCCTGATGGAAAAACTCTGAAGGTGTTTTTACTGACAACACTGAAGAGACGAAAGAGACTTTATCACACTGTGTGAAATGGTCTAATGTGGATCCTTCACACATTCCTGGAGTCGTTTTGATTAATTCTCACGTTTAAAACACAAACCCTGCAGATTTAGGCTGAAAACACTCTGTTCCACCTTGTGATGTCATGTGGTGATACAGGAAGTGCTCCACTGTGTTTTTGAACACCTTCACTAGAATCATTTGGATCATTTAAATCTCTACTGAACTAAAGGTAAAAGGAGCTGTTCACTTTAAAACTACCACTTGATGACATCACAAGGTGGAACAGAGCGTTTGGAGCTTTGGAGATGTAGATGATAAAAGACTCAAACACATGTTTGAGTCTCCTCACCTGACCCCTCCCCCTCTTCTGGCCTTTGTTCAGGCTCACCTGTGCTCTGATCAGAAGCTTCGTAGACTCCCTCTTTCTGTGTGGAGTTTGCATGTTCTGTCTGGGTGGAGTTTGCATGTTCTTCCTGTGTCTGGGTTTCCTCTGGTCTCTCCTAAAACTCACAGAAGAACAGGGCCGTGGCTGAAGGCCCAGGGCTCAAAAACAGAAAGATTAAACTTTAATCTACCTAAAAAACTTTGATGTGTGTAGAATCCCTCAGTCGTCCAGGTAGAATCCAGGGTAAAAGGAGAAATTTAATTTGTCAACTGGACAGAGTTTATTTGGTCGACCAAATAAACTCTGTCCAGTTGACAAATTAAATTTTTCCTTTTGCCATAAAACTTTGATGTGAGAATATGGGAGGGCATCTGACACACTGTCTCTTCTCTCAGATGGATGAGGGGAGCGGCGCAGACCCGGGGGCGCGGGCCTGTGGGGGGCGCTGTGACGTGGGCGTGCAGTGGGAGGAGCCTGAGGACCTGCGCTGCGACGTGGGCGTGCAGAGTGACACCCGGTGGTGTGATGTGGCGGTGCAGGTGGATCTGATCGGCCTCAGCTGCAGGACTCCAGGTAAAAACTCTTCACTCGCAAAACTACAGCGGGATTTTATCTGCAGAAACTTACTTTGCAGCTGATGTCATCAACTTTCCCTGGGGTGTGACGCTAACTGTGGGCACTGCTCTGTCTGAGGCTTGTTAGACTTTAATCTGAGCCGAACTGTTGCAGGTTCCAGTGACGTGCCGTGGCGCTGTTTGACGCTGCGCCCTGAGCAGACAGAAGGGGGCACTCTGTGGCACGGCTGCGCTCATGGTAACGGCCTCCTCGTCCCTCCCCCCTCTGCCGCTCTGCTCTGCCCCTCCCCCTCCAGGACCCCTGACGGCACGCTCCAGACTACACTACCCAGCATGCACCTCTCCTCTCCAGGTGTGTAGAGCGTCTGGTTTCTCTGTGAGTTTCTTCAGAGTGTTTGACTCAGACGTGGGGCTGCTGTTTCTCACTTTTTTGTATCAAACATATAATTTTCTGTCGTAAGTGTAAACTGTAAATCAGGGGTCTCCAATCTGTTGCTCGGGAGTTACCGTTAGCTCTCCACCCCCTTCCAAGAAGCTCGCCAGAGGATTTCTGAATTATACGTATTGTGCTGAATAATTAAAATTTGATTGATTAAATTCCTTTTACCGCTGCACATGTTTCATTTTGATGCCTCACTTTGTACACTAATAAATGGATAATGGTTTATGTTTTATAGATCCAACTGTACCTCATCTGAGGCTCGCCGTGGCTCTTAAATTTATTCAATTTCTTGTGACCACTAAAACTAGTCGCTCTCTGGCATTTTCGTTTTGTAAAAGTAGCTCACCGGAGGAAAAAGTCTGGAGACCCCTGCTGTGAATATAAATACAAAAGTAACCTGAAAACCACAAAGTCGCCAACAGGAAGTGAGCCACAGTTTTTTAACAAGGAAGTCAGAGAATTTGTTTCTTTTATTAAATTGTTTTAGATCAATTTGTGATTTAAAATGTCACGATTAGAACAGAATGATCCCCGGGGGTCAGAGGTCACAGCTGTACACAGGGCGGAGTCAAACGCGTCTAACGTGTGGACGTCTCATGGTTCTGTTGTTTGTGGCAGGGCGGCAGTCCTCTCTGAGATTACCCAGCATGCCGTGCTGTGGAGACTCCCCCTCCTCTCAGCACCAGGGGGAGGAGCCTCAGAGCACCACGCCGGGACCTGAGGGGGCGGAGCCTCACGCGCCGGATGGGTTCATGGCTCCTCTCAGCTCTGATGAAGACACACTGCAAGGACGAGGTGGGTTTACGTTGTGTCAGATGCCCTCCCATCCTCCTGTACCCCTCAGATTTCAGTCTGGATGGGTTTATAAAATATGACGTGTGAACAGAATCTGGAAATAAAATCTAAACTAATCTGCATCTTTACAGTTTATCAAGCCTTTGCCGTGATTTTTTATTTGTTTAGTTTCAGATGAGAAGTCGCCCGACGCTGCAATCAAAAAACGCCGGCGTCGCCCCAAAAACTCTTCGTCGCTTTCAGACCCGGAAACCACACCAACGCAAAAACGCCGCAGCAAAACAGGAAGAGCCGCCGGCCTACCGCTCCGATACCTGCTGGACTACGACCTGGAGTCACGTGACCAGCTCTCGGCCAATAAGCAGCAGCCGGAGAGAGGCGAGGGGGCGGAGCTTGGCACAAAACAGGAAAACACGCCGAAAAGTGACAAAAAAGTCCTGTTCCTCCCGTATTACAAACAGTCTCTAAATCTGGAAGAGTTCACGGAGTTCCAGAACATGGCGCGGCAGCAGTACAAAACTCTGCAGGAGGAAGACGATTGGCCGAACAGCGCGTCAGTCATCATGCACCCCCCTCTGGAGCAGTTAATGCCCCGCCCACTTTCTCCGGGTGAGGTTTTAGAACTGAACATGGTCAAGAAGCCACGCCTCCTGCCCCTGAAGCTCAAAAAACTCAAGAACAACGCCAAGTCTCACCCACCCACTTCCAAAAAGACTCCTGATTGGTCGATTGAGAACGCAGCGATTAAAGAAGAGCCAACAGACGAGAATGCCGATTTGGAAAGTCCTGATTGGTCCAAAACTAAAATTACACAGATAAAAGTGAAAAAGGAGCCTGATTCGTTAAAGTTTAACAAAGTAGTCATTAAACAAGAGGATGGAGCCGACGGAGAGGCTCACGTAGATTATTTAAATCCCATAAACCTCAAAGATGAAATTTTGGGCACGAAAAGCAACAACAAGAAAGCAAAACTGGACAATTATGATGTCGCTAAAACTAGCGTCGGCGAGGGTAACAGCGCGTTAATCCACGTCAAACGGAAACGAGGAAGACCCAAGAAAAGAGTCAAGAATCCCGTGGAGATTAAGCAGCAGAATAAAGCTGAGCAGGACTGTGAGACGACGTTAGCAGAGCAGCCGGACAGACCGCGGCGCGCCACAGTCCGACCTCCCGTCAGATACATACTGGAGTCCGAAGAGCTAAACGCAGGGAGGCAGGAGAGGCTAAAGCTAGGAGACGTGCTAAACGGCGACGCGGATAAGGCAGGGATGGTCAAAAAAGTCAAAATATTAAATGGCGACGCGGACGATGTGGAGAGGAGATCGCATATGAACAGTTTAGAGAGCGTGACTGAAATCAAATACGAATATGAAGATATAGAAGACATTTACGTGCTCAGAGAAGACGAGTACACAACCGAGAGTCAGTCAGAGTGCACGGCGGGAGACAGACGGGTGCAGTGGGCCGATAGCAAAGAGGACCTGAGGGTAATCGAAACGGATCACTTGAGGGGCGGGGCTTACGACGAGCAGGGCCAATGGGAGCGCTGGAACGGAGGAGGAGCAGACGGAGAATGGGTCAATGAAGAGCGGAGGAGGGGGAGGAGGAAAAAACGCTGCAGAAATTTGAAAATGGATTTGAATCGAGAAGTTGTGAGCAAGTTTTTGGTTTTTAAAGACGACTATACGAGTGCGGTGACGCTGATCCCGCCCTGCTCCGTCAAACTGCACAAACTGTCAAACAAGGAAGCAGAGATGATCGCGTCAACGGGACGAGAAGATGAATAAACGAGCCAATCGGAGAGGGTTTGACCACTCTAAGCCCCGCCTACCTACCCCAGACAGCGGGACGAAACTCTGCTACTATTTTTATAACTTGTAGAAACATAAACTAAACTTAAAGTCTTTGCCACTGGCTGTAAACTATTGAAAAGACTTTATTTTGAGACAATTATAATTTTTTTATGATGATTTTGATAAGACAACATAGTCCCGCCCCCTCACATACAGCAGTTCATCTTATTGGTTCCTCGCCCCGTCATTCATGTCAACGCCCAAAAGCTGCTATTTTGAATTTGACAAAAACTAAAACGTGACTTTTTGTTTTATTTCCAGTTGGACAAAATTAGCTTTTATTACATCATTACATCTTATGAGCCAGCAGTAACATAAAACCAGGACTAAACCAGGACTAGACCAAGACTGAACCAGGACCGAACCAGGACCAAACCGGGACTGAACTGGACTAAACCGGGACTGAACTGGACTAAACCGGGACTAAACCGGGACTGAACTGGACTAAACCGGGACTAAACCAGGCCCAAACTGAACAGGGACTGAGACTGTTCTGCGCTGAGGCTAGGTCTGAACTAGGATTAAACCAGGACTAAACCAGGACTGAACTGAACAGGGACTGAGGCAGGTCTAAACCGGGACTCAACCGGGACTAAACCCGCACTCAACTGGTACTCAACCGGGACTAAACCAGGACTAAACAGTTGGTCTAAGGCAAAAATAACCTGGTCTAGAGGAACCAGGATGCCTAATTACAACTGTACCAGGAAGGATTAAACCAGAACTAAACCAGGTCTAAAGGAGGACTAAACAAGGTTCAAACTGGACTAACCCAGGACTAATTAGGACTTGACTAGACCAGGACTTGCGTTCTTTGTTTCGTTTCATGTAAATATTGTGTGAAAGTGTAAAATGTTCCACTGTACTTTACCAAACAAACCCTGAATGTTACACACAGACGTCACTATAGTCTGTTATTTAAGCTAACGCCACCTACAGGTTATGATCAGTACTGCAGCCACTTTACCGCCACACGCTCCGCTCTGATTGGCTCAGATCTGTGCCCGAGGGTTCATAGTTCTCAGACAGACATTTTATATTTTGTTATTTTTTATAATCACTTTTAAATGACTTGACTTTGAAAATGATTCTATAAAAATAATAATAATGGGGGTTAGATCTGTTTAGAACGTCCTGTCTGTTCCTTATCGGTATCGAAATTGAGTTTTGGTATCGTGACACTAATCTAAATATAATTCTACAAAATGAATGTACGACTTTACCAGAGATTATAAAAACTTGACGCACATCAGAACACAGACACACACAGAGCCTCTCCGGTCTCTGCAGGATTCTGGTGCTAAGGTAAAAGTGTAAACGCTGTTGATTCTTCAGTCTACCTCAAACTCATTTCCATAGAACATTTGTGTATTTATTATCGTGTTACTCATTTGTAATAAACCAAAGTATTGTTTACAAAGACGTGTGGGTTTTGTATTTTCTAAGCCGAGCTCTGTTGCAGTGTCAAAAGATGGGGACAATACAGTCTATTGTCCCAGGGTCTTAGGGGCTCAGAATTGGACCCTCTCCCTGTTCGTTTATATTTGAGGGGGGCCCATGTGAGGTTTCTTGCCCCAGGCCCTACATTTCTGTCGACGGGCCTGGTCTTCCCTGGGCTGATGCTGCCAGGATCTTATTTTAGCCACTATCACGTCATTACTCCGTGTTTTTTCTGCCACTCTCACCATTTTTACTGAAGGTGAACGCACGGGCTGAAGGGACGACAGTGGCTCAGTCGGAGCGTTTGTCCACTGATCTGAAGGTTGGTGGTTCAAATCCTGCTCTCAACATAAACATTAGTAAAGCAGACAGATCCACGGTTTGGTGGAGCAATTCCAGATCCCACAGATGAATACTCGTGTTCTTGGGCAAGACACTTAACCCGTCTTGCCCCCAGTGTCTGTGTACACTGGTGTGTGTGTGAAACAAACACTTGAACTTTTATCACAATGAAATGCAAGAATGTTGTGTAGGATGTAGGTAACCTGCTCGTCTCCAGGGATGTTATTTCTCTGCCTGGAATGTTCCGCTGTATTGCATTAAAATCAATAAGTGCGTTGTATTTGCTCACTAATACTGTCTTACTGTGAGCGGGGCCACCTCTCCACAGATCTGACCAGTCTGAATTGGCCTGGTAGTGCCTCCTGCTGGTCTCCATTGTGATAAATAACTTTAGTGCTTTACTGTGGAAAGGAAAAAAACTAAACTGTGGCAAGTAGAAAAGTTACGCAGTGCGCCTTTAACTATGAATCAGATTAATTAATTGAAAAACATTAGGTAAAATAAACATATAATTAATAGTTCACTTACTGATGCCCGTATGTACAAATGTGAAGAATTCAGCTGCGCGTTGCTGTGGACATTACCGTAAACCCTCGGGACATTACGGTAAAACCCGGAGGAACCCGGAAGCGCCACGCGCGCGGCGGGTTTGTTTTGAAAAACGAGAGAAAAGATCCGAACATGACCGAAACCGGAGCTCAGGTCAGAAATCACATCAAGTCTGTGCAGTTTTCTGGAAAAGACAGAAATCAGAGTGCGCGTACACGTAGAGCTAATGTTTAAAGCGGGAAAACTTACGGTAATTCAGATTTCTGTTAAAATAGTGCGGCTTTTTTCTATCAAAGATTATCTACATATATTCTATAAAAGCTTATCTACATATATAAAAGAATATCTACACGCTGGAACAGAACAGATTTTAGCACCTGTTTATGTTTTATTACTTTGAATTCTGCAAATAAACGAATGAAACTCAGATGAACGCAGAGAAATATCAAACACGAGTTACGTTTTACGCATAGACGCGACAGACTCCGCCCACTTTGACTATACGTCACTACTTTAGTCTTCCTCTGCATCTTTCTACCATACATGTCCCTCCTCTGCACCACATGTCCCTCCTCTGTCCCTCCTCTGCACCATATGTCCCTCCTCTGTCCCTCCTCTGCACCATATGTCCCCTCCTCTGTCCCTTCTCTGCACCATATGTCCCTCCTCTGCACCACATGTCCCTCCTCTGCACCACATGTCCCCCCTCTGTCCCTCCTCTGCACCACATGTCCCTCCTCTGCAACATATGTCCCTCCTCTGCACCACATGTCCCTCCTCTGCACCACATGTCCCTCCTCTGCACCATATGTCCCTCCTCTGCACCATATGTCCCTCCTCTGCACCACATGTCCCTCCTCTGCACCACATGTCCCCCCTCTGTCCCTCCTCTGCACCACATGTCCCCCCTCTGTCTGTCTCTGTCTGTCTCATGGCTTTGCTCTTGTCTGCTCCTGCCTGCTCCTGCCTGCTCCTGCCTGCTCCTGCCTGCTCCTGTCTTCTCCTTTGTCTCTTTAAATAAACTCTTGTTCCTTTTTGCAGCTTTTCGCTCGTCTTGAATCTCGGCGAAGTCTCAGGGACATTGAACCTCGTCTGTTTCCACAAAATGTCGGCCCTGAAAACGGTGAAGACCAAAGTTTAACCCTGAATATCAGATTTGAAAAGTTTCTGCTGGAGACGGGGTTCTAATGATGATGACGTTTGTGATTGACAGGTGAAGTCGTGGAAATCTCCGGACCTGAAGGCACCGGTAAAAATGTCATTTCTGTGTAACGTGTGTCTCGTGTAGAGTCCGCCACCCGCTCGTCTCCACGGAGATGTTCTAGCTTTGTCTGAAATGTTCCACCATATTTACTGTTGCATCTACAGTCACAGGTGTTTCATTGCTAGAAAATACTATGGATAATTTGTTTAATCAGACTTGAATTTTAAACGCTGCTGAATTTCTCACTTTGAATTTTTTAACTCTGAAAAAAGATGTTTGAATTATTTTTATTCTGAATTTTAGGTGCTAAAATTGTAAGTGCACATTTTCAAAGTCTTTAAAATTCAATATAAAAAATCACCTTTTAAATATTCAGCACTCAACAGTCAAAATTCAGAGTGTAAAATTCAGAGTGTAAAATTCAGAGTGTAAAATTCGCAGCAAAGATCCAAGATGCCAAGGCAGAATCAATCGATCCTGTGTGATCCGATCGAACTTAGTAACAAACAGGAAATGGTGCAGTGAAGCGATCTGATTGGTCAGAATTCGCCTCATCAGTGTAAACCCCGCCCACAGATGAGAACCATTAGGAAACAGCCTCTGTCCTCCTCACTCACACAGGATCGATTGATTCTGCCTTGACGCTGCTCTAGTGTGATGTGCAGCTGTCCACAGGAGGGACCCACAGCCTGGTTTAGTCCTGGTTTAGTCCTGGTTTAGGCCTGGTTTAGGCCTGGTTTAGTCCTGGTTTAGGCCTGGTTTAGTCCTGGTTCAGTCCTGGTTTAGTCCTGGTTTAGTCCTGGTTTAGTCCTGGTTCAGTCCTGGTTTAGGCCTGGTTTAGTCCTGGTTTAGTCCTAGTTCAGTCCTGGTTTAGTCCTGGTTTAGGCCTGGTTTAGGCCTGGTTGGGAGTTCTTGGTTAGTCCTGATTAATCGTAGTATAGTTCTGGGTTAGATCTGATTTATCTTTGGGTTAGTCCTGGTTTAGTCCTGATTTAGGCCTGTGTTATATCTAGTTTAGACCTGGTTTAGACCTGGTTCAGACATGGCTTAGTCCTGGTTTAAATCCACTTTAGTCTTGTCTTAGATCTGGATTAGATCTGGTTTAGTCCTGGTTTAGACCAGATTTAGTCCTGGTTTAGACCTGGTTTAGACCTGAATTAGACCTTGTTAGCCCTGGTTTAGATCTGGTTTAGACCCGGTTTAGTCCTGGTTTAGTCCTGGTTTAGACCTGGTTTAGTCCTGGTTTAGATCTGGTTTAGACCCAGTTTAGTCCTGGTTTAGATCTGGGTTAGTCCTGGTTTATTCCTGGTTTAGACCTGGTTTAGACCTGGTGTAGATCTGGTTTAGTCTTGGTCTAGTTCTGGTTTAGAGGAGTCCTGGTTTAATCCTGGTTTTCTCCTTAAACCTGATTTAGAGCTGATTTATTGCAGTTCTTGTGGGATGGTCTTGGCCTGCAGTGGTCTGTAGGAGAGCGGGAGGGCATCTGACACACTGATACAGGAGCATGGGAGGGCATCTGACACACAGGCGCTGTATGTCCTCTTTAAGTCCTCTGTCCCCGTGTGTGTAGGTAAGACGGAGCTGCTGTACCTGCTCCTGTCTCGCTGTGTCCTGCCACTCTCTGCCGGAGGTCTGGAGCTCGGTGTGGTTTTTGTGGACACAGACTTCAGCCTGGACCTGCTGAGACTGATGAGCGTCCTGGACAACAAACTCCACACAACAGGCAAGAGACGACACACAAATACACATATACAAACACCACACTAAACAGACAATACACTCAGAGGGGGTTTAGACCTGGTTTAGATCTGGTTTAGTCCTGGTTCAGACCTGCTTTAGTCCTGGTTTAGACCTGGTTTGGACCTGAATTAGACCTTGTTAGCCCTGGTTGAGAGTTCTTGGTTAGTCCTGATTAATCCTAGTATATAGTCCTGGTTTAGACCCGGTTTAGTCCTGGTTTAGATCTGGGTTAGTCCTGGTTTAGACCTGGTGTAGATCTGGCTTAGTCTTGGTCTAGTTCTGGTTTAATCCTGGTTTTCTCCTTGTTTTGTCTTGAGTTAAACCTGATTTAGAGCTGATTTATTGCAGCTCTTGTGGGATGGTCTTGGCCTGCAGTGGTCTGTAGGAGAGCGGGAGGGCATCTGACACACTGATACAGGAGCATGGGAGGGCATCTGACACACTGATACAGGAGCATGGGAGGGCATCTGACACACAGGATACAGTAGGATGAGGCTGCTCTCTTGTGTGCGTCTCAGCTCCCTCTAGTGGTCCAGACGAGGCGCTGCTCCGCTCCTGTCTGTCTCGGTTGCTGGTTCTTCACTGCTCCTCCTCCTCTCAGCTCCTCTTAACCCTTCACTTCCTGGAGACGTCCTTCGCTTCGAGGCCCGACCTATCGCTACTCCTCATCGACAGCATCTCGGCCTTCTATTGGCTGGATCGAGCGGAGGGCGGGGCCAGCTACAGCAAACAGGAAGAGAAACTCAACAAGTGCTCGGAGCTGCTGGGAAGACTACTCAGGTACGGTCAGCGATGGAGGCGTTTCCACAAGAGAACATTATGCTAAAGCTGCACTGTGTAACTTTTTGGTTGGGTGTTCCTATGGATACGTCATTGCTCTGCCTGGAATGTTCCACAGTGTGACATTAAACAGCTCTACTTTACATTTATTCAGTTACAGGTGGTTTTAGAGCTCAAAAATACCTAGAAAAACAGACATTCTGGCTGTGAGCGGGGTCGCCTCTCCACAGATCTGACCTGTAACCTCGTCTGGTTTGGTCTCCATGAAGATAGAAAGGTTTAATGCCGTACTGTGGAATATTCCAGCCAAACATTTGATGGACCCTCCACCAGAAAAGTTACATCTTTAAGTTATGCAAAATTAGAATATTATATTGTCAGAA
This sequence comes from Taenioides sp. WSHXM2023, assembly GCA_029959045.1. Lineage (NCBI taxonomy): Eukaryota > Metazoa > Chordata > Actinopteri > Gobiiformes > Gobiidae > Taenioides > Taenioides sp. WSHXM2023. The sequence goes on from CM057105.1 coordinate 13,055,973, forward strand.
ATATGGAAAAAGATTTGTTAAAAAACAGAAACTTGCAAAAATAAACCGATATTTCTGCATTTTAACAGTTCAAACTCGATTTTGATTCCAAGGAACAGACTCAATACCGATTCTGATCCCACAATAATAATAAAAACCTCTTTATTTAGACAATATCCTGTGATTTTCCACATTAAATGGTAGAACTTTCTTTTCTGTTCTTATGTGGCCTTATATATATATACTGTATGTGTGTAATCCCTCAGTGGTCCAGGTCTAAACCAGGTCTAAACCAGGTCTAAACCAGGTCTAAACCAGGTCTAAGCCAGGTCCATGGGTGTACACTAGTCTCTGTGCTCTTATACTTGTTCTGATCCAGTTCCAGTTCGTTCTAAACACATTCAGGAAAGGTTCTGCTCTGTCCTGAAAATGGGACTTTTTTAGTATCGATACCTGTGAAAAATGAGGATCTGGTTTCGATTAGTTTTAGTATCGATTAGGATTTGATTTTCGATATTTTTGACAGCCCTACTTTTTTTTTCCTGGTTTAGACCTGGTTTAGTCCTCATTTAGACCTGGTTTAGACCTGGTTTAGTCCTGGTTTAGATCTGGTTTAGTCCTGGTTTAGACCTAGTTTAGTCCTGGTTTAGTCCTCATTTAGACCTGGTTTAGTCCTGGTTTAGACCTGGTTTAGACCTGGTTTAGACCTGGTTTAGTCCTGGTTTAAATCTGGTTTAGTCCTGGTTTAGACCTAGTTTAGTCCTGGTTTAGTCCTCATTTAGACCTGGTTTAGTCCTGGTTTAGACCTGGTTTAGTCCTGGTTTAGTCCTGTCAATGGGACGTTAACATGTTAGATTACAACATGTTAGTCTATGTTTTTGGTATGTGTCCCATCAAATAAACAATAAATTAATAGATAAATGTTCCAAGGTGTGGCATTAAATGTATCTATCACCATGGAGACAAGCAGGTGATGTCACTAGGCAAAGTTACAGGTCAGATCTGTGGAGAGGGGAATCTACTCACAGCATGTTTTTGAGTGTTTTTTGCAATAAAACGCCCACACAGAGGGTAGATACCTTTAATGCCATAGTGCGGAACTTCTCAGAACTCTGATTTTCTTTGTTTTCTTATTTTTTTCAGGGATTACAAGATCACTGTATTTGCCACCTGCCACTCCATTCGACAAAACAGCAGCTCTGTGTCATCCTCCTCCTCCTCTGCTCCTTCCTCTTCCTCTTCTGCTCCCTCCTCCTCCTCTGCTCCCTCCTCCTCTTCTGCTCCCTCCTCCTCTGCTCCTTCCTCCTCTTCTGCTCCCTCCTCCTCTGCTCCCTCCTCCTCCTCTGCTCCCTCCTCTTCCTCCTCTGCTCCTTCCTCTTCCTCCACTGCTCCCTCCTCTGCTCCCTCCTCTTCCTCTGCTCCCTCCTCCTCTTCCCTCTTTGCCTCCTCTGCCCCTTCCTCTTCCTCTGCCCCCTCCTCTTCCTCTGCTCCCTCCTCCTCTGCTCCCTCCGCTTCCTCCTCTGCTCCCTCCTCCTCTTCCCTCTTTGCCTCCTCTGCCCCTTCCTCTTCCTCTGCTCCCTCCTCGTCTCTGGACCAGGACAGACCGTACCTGTGCCGGGCGTGGCAGAAGCTGGTGTCGCACCGTTTAACCTGCTCCAAGACTGAAGTGGTCTCCAAAATGGCCGCCGGTGCCGCCGCATCCTCGTCTCCGGGACCCGAGCGGAGGAGGGACACGATCTTCACCGTCCACTGCTTGTCCAGAAACAAAGGCTCCAGAACCAACCGCTTCACCATCACAGACTCGGGAGTGGAGTTTATACCAGGACTGAACCAGGACTGGACCAGGACTGAACCAGAACTGAACCGGGACGGGACCAGGACTAAACCAGGACTAAACCAGAAATGAACCAGGACTGAACCAGGACTGAACCGGGATCATACCAGGACTAAACTTGGACTAAACTGGTCCAAGAACCAGTGGTTTAAAAAGGCCTTAGGAGTTTCTTTTTAGTTGAAACCTTATTTATTTCTGGTTCTTTTGTTCCTGTAAATATTGTATTATGAAAGAACCTTGTGTTTGTGGTGTTTATGGCGACACCTGGTGGTAAAAGTGCAGGCTGCAGGAAACGGGAGAATGTAAACAGAAAGAAAAGTAATTTGTAATGACTTTTTATGGAATATTTTACCTTTTCATAATTGCTGCAAAAATACACTTGTTTCACTTGAGTTGAGTTCTTCAGGTTTTCACAAAGTTCACTTTTGTAAATCTCTTTGTTACTACTACTAATACTAGTCTTGGTCTAGTTCTGGTTTAGAGGAGTCCTGGTTTAATCCTGGTTTTCTCCTTGTTTTGTCTTGAGTTAAACCTGATTTAGAGCTGATTTATTGCAGTTCTTGTGGGATGGTCTTGGCCTGCAGTGGTCTGTAGGAGAGCGGGAGGGCATCTGACACACAGGATACAGTAGGATGCCCTCTTGTGTGCGCCTCAGCTCCCTCTGGTGGTCTGGACAGGCGCTGCTCCGCTCCTGTCTGTCTCGAGTTTCAGTTATTGTTATTCAGTTATTGTTATTGTTGCTACTACTGCTACTACTACTACTACTACTACTACTACTACTGCTACTTCTACTACTACTACTACTACTATTATCACTATGCTACTACCACTACTATTTCATTGGAGTATTTGGCCAGAGCAGGGGAGGAGTTAAAACCTGGGAGGCCTCCTGTCGGGAATCTGTCCGTGTAGAGACCTTTTACCCCGGGTTTGTTAAACTTGGACCTACTTCTCTCCCCGTCTCCCCCACTCCCCGGTGCGTCCTCGTGCGTGTTCGTGCGTGCTCTGTGTAACCACGTCACGTCACGTCACGGGGGTTCTGGAAACGGCACTATGGCCTGTCACGATAACACGTTTCGAATTAGCTATATTGCTGAAGAATTTGTAGACACTTAATGAAAATACTGAAACAAATTTATGCCACTGACACAAAAAGTGGAGCAGATTTAAACCACAAAAAATACATTCTAAATTTATAAAATGCATGTGTTTTGAGGTTGTTTTTTTTTTGTTTTTTTGCAATAAAATACATACACAGAGGATAGATACGTTTAATTCCATAGTGTGAATTTTTTCAGAACTTTTATTTTCTTAGTTTTCTTGTTTTTTAAGGGATTACAAAAAACAAAAAAACAAAAACAGGAGCCGCAATAAATAAATAAATAAATAAATAAATAAAAACCAGAATGAAACAGTACTTAGTTTGCATCTGTAATGAGTCATAGAAGTTACTCATTCAACCTTCTATGGCTCAAATCTTGCCAAAAAAAATAACCAAAAAATGTCCCCGTAGTGCAAAGAAAATCTTCACTCGATAAATATGGATACCAAATATATAGTTCCAACTGTCGATAAATGTATTGATCGATAAGTCGATATTGTGATTATCGTGACACGAGCCCCCGTCCATGTCGCGGCACGTGCGCTCCGCTCCGGCTCCTCGCGACCAACGGTCCAGTCCGGGACTTCCGGTCTGATGACAGCGGCCGCTTCACCAGAACAGCCCTCCCGCAGATCCCTCCGCGGGGTCACACACACTTTCTCCCAAACACAGGACAAATAACGCCTTTTTACGCACATTTAAGCCTCCGACTGTTCACTTTACACCATCGACACATTATAAACTGTTATTATTCCAGTATTATCCACAGCCAAGCCCCGTTGTGAGCAGTTAAGCTGGTGAAATCGGGATTGTTTTGCGAGTCCTACTTCTTACCGTTACCTCTCGCGGTGACGCTGTGCTACGGTCGCTCCCAAACATGGCCTCCATATCGGGGCGACCGCTTCAACTTTAATTTTTCACAATTTTCCAGCGAAATTACCGTGTTTTGTCCCTCCACGACCAACGGGAATGTTTCGTCGGGGATCCGTGTCATGCCAGGCCTGTGAGACTCATGTTATCTTCGGGAGAGTGCTGGATCTGAACGCGACGGTTTAAGTTGGAAAGCTGGAGAGGAAAAAGAGAATCGCATCAAATCAGTAAGAGCGCCTTTTATCGCGCAGTCTGGGCACATCTGCGGCATTTTGCGGCTTCGCTTCGGACTTTAGTGCCTGTTTCTTGCGCTAAACCCGACACAGTTCGTTCTTATGGACCGTAAAAAGGCGGAATAAGCGCGTAGTTTGGAGTCCGCGCTAATGGCTAATGCTAATGCTAACAGAGAAGTGATCAGTCAAACTGGGCGGTCCGTGCGGCTAGCGGCTAACACAAGAACATTTCACTATAAAGCTCATATTGGAATCATACTGTGTTTGGCTAAACTTATTTGTGAATCTGACACTGAATCTGATCTGAAACGTGTCCGATAATGGGACTGTTTACGTCCAGTTTCGCGTAAACAACACGTCTGCTAAAGCTGCTACCTATGAGCTGCTCTGCTAACTTGGTTATTCCAATACACACAACACCAGACCTGCTTTAGAACCACTTTACCCGGGTTAAATAATGTGTGTGATGAGAACACAAACGTACACAGAGCCATAGGTGTGCGGGATGAGCACAAGCATTTCTATGTGTTTCACTTTGAGGAACAATGTGTTTAGAAGAGAACAGGAGCCATGTGAAGAGACCCGCGTCTGCACGACACACCGAACACTAGATTTATTATGTTTAGAGTCCGATTTGACCAAACACTCATTTAAAGAATCACCTGAATGTTGCTGAATGCAGTATTGGGTGAGGGGACACTGAGGGACACTGAGGGGAGTTTTTACCTGCCTTTTGTGTCTTACCTGCTTTGTCACATCCGTTTCTATAGGAAGTGTTTAATTATTTAACATTTCTGTGACTGGACGAGTTTTTTATTTAAGAATATGAATATAAGAGGATCGTCTGTATTAAAACTGTGCATACCAGGGTTGGTAGTGTTAGTGGTAGTGAGAATGGAGGTAGTAGTAGTAGTAGTAGAAGTAGAAGTAGTGGTAGTAGAATGTGGAGTAGTAACTTAATTTTTATTACCTCCGCCAAGGAGGTTATGTTTTCGCCTGAGTCTGTCTGTCTGTCTGTTTGTTTGTTAGTTTGTTAGTTAGCAAGATAACTCAAAAAGTTATGGACGGATCTTGATGAAATTTTCAGGAAATGTTCCTAATGTTAAATCCAACAGATGATTAAATTTTGGTGATGATCCAGAAGAAATCCTGGATTCTAGATCACTTTGAAAACTGAGCTGCTTGGCGGAGGTCTGCGCTCTCTGAGTGCTTTTCTAGTTATTTTTTTTTTTTTTACCTTTTAAAAAAGAAAATGAACAATAATGTATTGGGTTTAAACAGCACCTTTCCAGTCCCCTGAAGTGCTTTAAGCATTCTTCACTCACTCCACACTGTGGTGGTGAGACACTGTCGTAGCCACAGCTGCCCTGGAGCAGACTGATGGCAGTGACGCTGCAAATCTGCACCCTTGTTTTGCATTGAAGTATGATTTCCTTAAAACCTTTTTTGCCTCCAGTTAACAGATGTGTTTACATTTATCATATTACATAGAGATTGATGATATGTATGATATGATATGTATGTATGATAAAAATATATGGTGGTGATTTTCCAGTTTTCTTTTCCAAAATTATAATTATGTAATTTAAATGTACTTACATTTACAAACTCACCCACAGCCATTTTTTCCACAAACCTTTAGGTGTTCTGTGCTGTCACGTTTTGTGCGATTATGTCTCCACATTAAAGTGTTAAATAAAGCTTGAAGTGTTTTCTTTGGACAGCTCAGTTTCTTTAGACTCAAAGTGCAAATATCAGCCCCATATATTGGTCTGTCTCTGATATTATAGTGTATAATGCTGATGCTCCTAAATGAAACTGAAACTCTGTAAACCAAAAACATTATTAGTCCTTGTGTCAAATCCTTAAAAACTTGCAGGAATTAAAAAAAAAACTTTGAAGGAAATGTATTTTAAACCTCTATAAACTTGTTTAGCCATTCATTCAACTGTCATGTTTTTGTTTTAATTTAAATTGTAAATTTAATTCTTTTTTCCCAGAATGCCATCTGAGGCTCAGTCGCAGGAGCCGCGGGACAGAGGCCCGCCTCCTGTCACTCGGGCCGGACGCAGCGCATTATTGGCTAAAGCCTCCACAAGCCCTGCCCCCGAGAGACGCTCCCGGGGACGTCCTCGCAAAGATGGCCGCTCTGCCGCGCCCCCATCGCCGCCGCCACCGCCGGTCACAAAAGCCAAGAAAAAGTGAGTCTCAGATGTTAATCACAGCTGTAAAAAGTGAGAAAAGAGTGAGATCTTTAAATGTCTCTAGTGAGTCTGCAGATGTTGTGGTGTGTCAGATGCCCTCCCAGATGTCGTGGTGTGGTTTGAGAAATATTTGGTACAGAGGAGGATAGTGAGTCTATGGTGCAGAGGAGGACAGTGAGTCTATGGTGCAGAGATGCTGAGGTTTGAGCTGCAGGAAATGGGAGGCCCGTTGGTGCGTTTCAGTGCAGGTCTGTGGTTTCACACAGAGGACGGGTGGGGGTGGTTGGTCGCTGGTTGTAGGTTGGGGGGTGGTTGTAGGTTAGGAGGTGGTTGGTTGCTGGTTGTAGGTTGGGGGGTGGTGGGTCGCTGGTTGTAGGTTGGTCGGTGGTTGTAGGTTGGTCGGTGGTTGGTCGCTGTTTGTAGGTTGGTCGCTGGTTGTAGGTTGGGGGGTGGTTGTAGGTTGGTCGGTGGTTGTAGGTTGGGAGATGTTTGGTCGCTGGTTGTAGGTTGGTCGCTGGTTGTAGGTTGGTCGCTGGTTGTAGGTTGGGGGGTGGTTGTAGGTTGGTCGGTGGTTGGTCGCTGGTTGTAGGTTGGTCGGTGGTTGGTCGCTGGTTGTAGGTTGGTCGGTGGTTGTAGGTTGGTCGGTGGTTGGTCGCTGTTTGTAGGTTGGTCGCTGGTTGTAGGTTGGGGGGTGGTTGTAGGTTGGTCGTTGGTTGTAGGTTTGGGGGGTGGTTGGTTGCTGGTTGTAGGTTGGTTGGTGGTTGTAGGTTGGTCGTTGGTTGTAGGTTGGGGGGTGGTTGGTTGCTGGTTGGTTGGTCGTTGTTGGTTGGTTGGTGATTGGTGGTTGTCATGTTGAAAGTGCCGTTACCTGTGCTGACCTGAACACCTGTGTGGTGGTGGCTCCACTTTGGACCCTGTCAGGCCCATGTTCCTGTGACGGCTCTTTTGTTTCCCTTCTGCCATTGTGCCTTTGGGCCTCTGCGTGATGATGAGAGCGTGTGGCGTTCTATTTCTGTATTCAAACTCTCAGTTTCACAGAAGAAAATACATAACACAGTAATGCTCATTTGTTTGGGCAAAAAGCAGCACTGTGGAACTTTCTGGAGGTAGCACATCACCTGCCTGTTTCCATGGAAATAAAAAAGTAAAAACATGGTTATATGCCATACGATGGAATATTACAGCCAGATTTATCGAAGTATAGTTAGTTAATAGTCAGGTTTGTGGAGATTCAAGCCGCCTCATGGGAGGTGTATTTTTGTATGTTTTACAGTACTCTAAAAGATGATTAAACAAAACATGCTTTCATTGTAGTTTGGCCTAAAAGGTTACACAGTGGAGCTTTAATTATGATTTTACTCCTGTTAATCACAAAAATATTGTTGTAAAGCCACTGGTCTGATCCACAGCCTCTGAAATGGGAAAACTCAGAAATGACTGGATCAGATTCAAATGGTCAGTTTGGGTTTTTATTGGAGCAGAGTTTTAACTGTGGCAGAAATGTCACTTTCAGGCTGTTGTTTTTAAAAATGCCTTCTTAAAAACAACAAAAAATAAAATGGAATTGGAAATCGGGATTCATCAGGTTTTAGATATAATCACCTGCCCCTCTCGGACGATGCTTTTACCTCATGTATGAGAGCCCTGCAGCCTCTGGCCGCCATGTCGGGGTCCACGACGTTGTGTGTGTGTGTGTGTGTGTGTGTGTGTGTGTGTGTGTGCGTGTGCGTGTGCGTGTGTGTGCGCGTGCGCGTGTGCTGTGTGAATATAAGCCTGATTATTGGGCTCATGTATAATGCAGCTGTGCAGCGTGGCTCTAAGTGCTGCTGCTGCTGCTGACGCCTGTGGAGCTCTGATGGTATTTACCTCTGCACGCACATGCACAAACAAACGCACATGCACAAACAAGCTCACACATACAAAAGCACACATACACACACAAGTCTTTAAAGCTCTGGGGCTGAGGCCAATATTTGCACTTTTAGTGCATTATCGGCCTTAAATGTCCAGCACAGACCGATATTTAGTTTTGGCCGATCTGCTGCCTGAAGAATCCACATGAAGCAAACAGAACGTGACTGCAGCATTCCAAAAGACCTACAGTTAGAGCTGAGCTGACTTTATACTGATACATTTCAGTTACATCATTTGGGGAAAAATAACTATCGGCAGCAGAGCTCATCGGCCATGAAAAAAACCCATATCGGTCGATTTCCAGGTAAAATGTGTTACTCCTCCTGACAATACGAATATTTATTTCAGATTTACAAAATTTTTAGAGCACCCTTTCACTTGAGCTTTTTCCGGTGAGTGTCACTTTGTGTTTAAACGGCTGCCACTTCTTATCAGTTTGACCCAAGGCAGCTGTGAGTCACAAATGTAACTGCAGTGTGTGGAGGATGAGGAGGAGAGTTTTGTGTTTGGAAATACTGAAGAAGAAATGACATTCTGTTTTTAATAAATCTTGGTTCCTTTTGATAAACCCACAGAAGGCACTCACGCCTGTGTGTGTTTTGTCTGTAGGGGGCGCAGTCGAGGCCGAGCGCAGGCTGAAGATGAGGAGAGTGTGGACACTGCAGAGAAGAGCCCCGCCCCAAAGACAGATGAGTCCAGGTGCTCTGAGACAGGTGAGTCCTAGGTGCTCTGAGACAGGTGAGTCCCAGGTCCTCTGAGACAGGTGAGTCCCAGGTCCTCTGAGACAGGTGAGTCCCAGGTCCTCTGAGACAGGTGAGTCCCAGGTCCTCTGAGACAGGTGTCTCCCAGGTCCTCTGAGACAGGTGTCTCCCAGGTGAGTGTTTTGTCCCTGACGCTCTATCCTCGTCTTTTCCAGAGGTGAAAGAGAAGGCGGCCACACGGCGGCGCTCTACGTCCAGGAGGAAGTCCCAGACTAAAGACGGTCCTGAGTCTCCAGCCCCGAGTCCAGAGCCAGGGCCGGCGCCGAGCCCCCGAGCCCAGACGCCTGCGCTCGACCCCGGACACGACCCTCCGGACAGCCCCCCTCGCTCCCCTGACCCCCCCTCCGCCCCACACAGCCCCGTTTCCATGGAGATGGAGGAGCAGGAAGTAGGCGTGTCCATGGACATCAGCCCCGCCCCCAGCCCCTGCTCCAGCGCCCCGGAGACCCCGCGGCCAGAGGACGAGGACATTTTTCCTCTGTTCCAGCGCTGCCTGTCAGACGAGTCTGGCTGCTCCCCCACGGCGAGCATAGGGGACGCCACCAAACAGTGAGCCACATACACCTCATCATTCACATATATGTATAAGTACTGTGCAAAAGTTTTAGGCAGGTGTGAACAGAGCTGCTGTAAACAAAGAATGCTTTCAAAAATATAAATAATAATTGTTTTTATGAATTTACAAAATGCAAAGTGAGCGAACAAAAGAAAAATCTAAATCAAATCAATATTTGGTGATACTACCTTTTGCCTTCAAACCAACATCAATACACACAAAGGGGTACACACAATGTCAGGGATTTAGTCGGATTATAGTCAGGTATATGATCAACCAATGCTAATGATCATCAATGTCACACGTAGGTTGGAACATAGTCATTAACTGAAACAGAAAGAGCTGTGTAAGAGGCTTAAAACTGGGTGAGGAATAGCCAAACCCCGTACCAAGGTGAGGTTGTGGAAGACGGTCTCATGTCACAGGTCATACACCACGGCAAGACTGAGCACAGCAACAAGACACAATGTAGTTATGCTGCATCACCAAGGTCTCTCCCAGACAAAGATTTTAGTGCTGCCACTAACGACTAATTTTCTAACGATTAATCTCTCTACTAATTTTTCGATTAGTCGACTAAACGACTAATTTAAAAAAAAAAAACAAAAACAAAACACAAGCGGTTGCAATTTTCATGTGCTCATTTTATTTTTATTCTGTAGGCGTAATGCTTAATGCTACGTGGGCAGATTCATTTGCTTTCACGGCTGATGAGACTGGTACACGCGGTACACGCGGTGCACGCGATAAAATGATGACGGACACAGAAGCAGACCCATTTTTGGTTCGCTGCGGGTGGATAATTTAAGTTTGGATTTTTATTTCCTATGAGGAGGACTCGAATAATAATGTTTAATGCAGCTTTGCGCACATTTGTTTACGTTTTACAGAAGCGAAACTTAACCTCATGGCTAATTTGCATAAACTATAAGCGCTGAAAAAACAGCTCGCGATGCGGTCAGCTTCTGTCGGTCTAAAGGGCAGGACTCAGTGGAATATGCGTGTTCTTTCTGTGACTGAGGGATGTTCTGCCTATGGTGAGTTTGTTCTGTGCTTCTATCGCGTTGGAGATGTTCATGTTAAACTTTTCAGAGATTATACGTGTGCAGGTCGTACGTGTGCAGCGCAGTTCTTTATTTCACTCATGCACTTTATTTATGTTGCTACTGTTGTGATGAAAAGACTGAAAGGTGTAAATAATTCTCTTAAGACTCGCGCTTATGAGCTGTCTTGGTGTGCAGCTCCGTTTTCTGGGAGTTGTAGTTTTGCCTGTAGTTCCCTCGCTGGTTAGCGCTGGTGTAGAAGTCAAAAGGGTTTTGTGGCTCCGGGTGTTTTCTTTTCTGTGGGAGACGGTCCGAATGGCTCTTTGAGTATTTAAGGTTGCCGTTTGAGACCAAAAATAAATAGGCGAATATTCGACCACAAAAATTGTGTTTGACTAATTTTCATATTCGACTACGTCGAATAATCGCGGCAGCACTAAAAGATTTCAAAGCAGACTGGGGTTTCAAGATGTGCTGTTCAAGCTCTTTTGAAGAAGCACAAAGAAACGGGCAACGCTGAGGATCGTAGATGCAGTGGGCCGACCACAACAGAACTGGGAGAAAGCAGTGGGACCCAGGTACACCCATCTACTGTCTGGAGAAGTCTGGCCAGAAGAGTTGCATGGAAAAGTTGCAGCCAAAAAGCCATACCTCCGACGTGGAAACAAGGCCAAGCGACTCAAGTATGCACAAAAACATAGGAACTGGGTTGCAGAAAAATGGCAGCAGGTGCTCTGGACTGATGAGTCAAAATTTGAAATATTTGGCTGTAGCAGAAGGCAGTTTGTTCGTCGAAGGGCTGGAGAGCAGTACAATGATGAGCGTCTGCAGGCAACAGTGAAGCATGGTGAAGGTTACTTGAACGTTTGGGGCTGCATTTCTGCAAATGCAGTTGGAGATTTGGTCAGGATTAATGGTGTTCTCAATGCTGAGAAATAGAGACAGATACTTATCCATCATGCAATACCATCAGGGAGGCATATGATTGGCCCCAAATTTATTCTGGGGCAGGACAATGACCCCTAAACATACAGCCAAAGTCATTAAGAACTATCTCCACGTAAAGAAGAACAAGAAGTTCTGGAAGTGATGGTTTGGCCCCCACAGAGCCCTGACCTCAACATCATCGAGTGTGTCTGGGATTACATGAAGAGACAGAAGGATGTGAGGAAGCCTACATCCACAGAAGATCTGTGGTTAGTTCTTCAAGATGTTTGGAACAACCTACCAGACGAGGTCCTTCAGAAACTGTATACAAGTATACCTAGAAGAATTGATGCTCTTTTGAAGGCAAAGGGTGGTCCCACCAAATACTGATTTGATTTAGATTTCTCTTTTGTTCATTCACTGTATTTTGTTGATTGATGAAAATAAATGATTAACACTTCCATTTTTGAAGGCATTCCTAGTTTACAGCATTTTTTCACACCTGCCTATAACTTTTGCACAGTACTGTATATATTATATATAATAATCTCGCCCATGTTCTGTGTGCAGTCTGACGCAGTGTGCCTTCTGCCTGCGGGGGGCGTGGTCTCCTCTGGGCCAGGGTCCTCTGGTTGTCTTCGGACCCACTCCCGGCTATATCCCTCTGCACGTCCTGAACAGCCGCGCCTCACCAGATCGCCACGGCGACTGTCACGACCATGTGTATCGCCGAGACGAGGCCGCGTCCGTGTAAGCCCCGCCTCCTCTGTTCTTTGGTTCTTTTGGAGTCACATGATTAACCTGTGTTTTATGTGTGCAGGTGCAGCAGTCCAGAGCAGAGCGGTATGTCCACATTTATTTATATTCTGAATTGTTACTCTTTTGTGTATTTTATTATATCTTTAGTGAGGGGTTGAGCCAAACTTGGGTTATTGTTTATTTATTACATCTTTTATGACACAATTAATACTTTGCAGTGACATCACGCTGGGGGTGTTCCGCATTTATTTTCTAACACTCATGTCCCTATTTAGGAGTTTAATTTTCAACACAAAGGTGAGAGTGACTAATTGAAGAGAGGGACACAGCAGAAAGCAGCTCACCTTTTGTAGTTTCAACAAAGTCAGTTCTTTCTTGTCAGATTGTATTAAAATAAAGCTCAGATTAAAGTCTAATTTGAGTAAGAGTTTCAGACAGAGCAGGGCCTACAGTTAGCTCCACCCCCCTCGTTAGAATGTTGATATCATCAGCTGCAAAGGATCAGTATTGGTGTAAATGTAGATGAGCACTTGTGCGCTTAAACTTTTGTTTGTTTGGAGTGAATTTGAGTTGATCTAAAGTGTGTGATGCTTTCTCAGAGTCTTCCTCAGAGTTCGTGGAGCAGCTCGGACCGATCGGCCTCCCCCCCAACGTGGATGCACAGGCTCTGTTTGATCCCACAGGTCAGTCACACGTCACTCACATCATCACTGCGTCACGGCGTCACATCACTGCATCACATCATCACTGCGTCTCATCATCACTGCGTCTCATCATCACTGCGTCACATCATCACTGTGTCACATCATCACTGCGTCACATCATCACTGCGTCACATCATCACTGCGTCTCATCATCACTGCGTCTCATCATCACTGCGTCTCATCATCACTGTGTCACTGCGTCTCATCGTCACTGCGTCACATCATCACTGTGTCACTGCGTCACATCGTCACTGCGTCACATCATCACTACGTCTCATCATCACTGTGTCACTGCGTCACATCACCACGTCTCATCATCACTGCGTCTCATCATCACTGCGTCTCATCATCACTGCGTCTCATCATCACTGCGTCACATCATCACTGCGTCTCATCATCACTGCGTCACATCACCACTGCGTCACATCACTGCGTCACATCATCACTGCGTCACATCATCACTGCGTCACATCATCACTGTCACTGCGTCACATCATCACTGCGTCTCATCATTGCGTCACATCATCACTGCGTCTCATCATTGCGTCACATCATCACTGCGTCTCATCATTGCGTCACATCATTACGTCACATCACTGCGTCTCATCATCACTGTCACTGCGTCACATCATCACTGCGTCACATCATCACTGTGTCACTGTGTCTCATCATCACTGCGTCTCATCATCACTGTGTCACTGCGTCACATCATCACTGCGTCACATCATCACTGCGTCACATCATCACTGCGTCACTGCGTCACATCATCACTGCGTCACATCATCACTGTGTCACTGCGTCTCATCATCACTGCGTCTCATCATCACTGTGTCACTGCGTCACATCATCACTGCGTCACATCACTATGTCACTGCGTCACATCACTACGTCACTGCGTCACATCATCACTGCGTCACATCATCACTGTGTCACTGCGTCACATCATCACTGCGTCACATCATCACACATGTATACAGTATGAGTGTGTAATTATGTATGATTATGTATGTAAACCCTGTAAACCCTGTGACGGTCTGTGCGGTGCAGGTCAGTGCTGTGCCCATCTGCAGTGTGCCTCCTGGTCTGAGGGCGTGTCCCGAGGAGAGACCCAGTGTCTGCTGTATGTGGACAAGGCCATCGACGCTGCATCTACACAGGTAACTCCCCTACGCAGGTGTAACCCCCCCACACACACAGGTGTTACTGTAGTCATTTAAATACACATTTTATGCAGGTAACACAGCTCTTTTGTGTGTTTATAAGTGCATAAAACATCAGACTGGTGATGGGAGTGGTTTTACACTTTTGTTTATTTATTCTTTTATTTAATAGGGACAGTGCATATTGATGAACATCTACAACCCTGCAGTGTAAATATGACAGATTATAGCAAAAATGCTAATTTCCATCTGTAGTCCCTCGGCAGGTGACACCATAGCAAAAACAATAACAAGTGACAATAGCAGCATACACTAAAAGTGTCCAAAAGTCTGGTTTTCCTTTATCCGCTGTTTCAAGTGTGATTTGAAAGTGGCCAGTGTTGGAGTCTGTTGGAACTTAATGCCTCTGACTGAGAGCACACTTTGTCTGAATGTTGTGCATCTGTGTGGGACCTCACAGTTCCCCCGGGCCATGGCCCTAGTTCCCACTGACAGTCTTTCTTTTAATAAAATTAGGTAACATCCATATTTGAAATGTACAAAATTATTAAAATTAAGCAAGTTGTACTTGTCTAAAATAGTGCAGTGGTGAACTGAGAATGGTTTCTTGTCCAATATTTTTACAGCTTTTTTAAAAAGTGATTAAACTGGTTTGAGTGTTGTGCCAGCAGCAAGTGACCATGTGGTTAATTCTCTATATGAAACAGAATCATGGAGTGTAAAAACATTTGTGCTGCATATAGAGTCATAAAGGATCTTGCCTGTCTAAAATTCACTTAGTTAAAGTTAAAATTAACAGTTTTTGTGAGACGCTTAATGTGTTTCTTAAATGCCAATTTCGGGTCCAGCGTCAGTCTCAGGTATTTAAACTTTTTGACAAGGCTGAGTTCCACCTTATCCAGGAAGACATTGGACCGCTGTAACTCAGTTGTTTTTTTACTGAACATCATGCAGACATGACATGACATGAGTCATTGCAACTTTTCTGAAGCTTCTTGTACAGTTTTGGCATGTCTAAGGATTACAGCATTGACATTGACATTTGGACACATTTCCGAAAGGTCATTGATACATAGACCAAATAAAATGGGTCCTAAAATGCTACCTTGGGGGACCCCTGTTGGACAGTGAAGGTAGGGCGATTTAAAGCCAGAGATAAGATAAGATTCAAACCAATGCAACGCCTCTTTAGACAAATAAAAATGGGATAATTTAGATCAAAGAATTTGGTGATTTACCACGTCAAAAGCTTTCTTAAAGTCTAGGAATACTGCACCCACATATGCATGTTTGTCAAGAAGACTTTTGACATTTTCAACAAAACAGTTTGCAGACTCTGGGGACTGGTGACTACGAAAACCAAACTGCATTGGGTGCGAAGGTGTAGTGCTTGTGGTTAGATGTTCATTTAATTGTTTGGCCACCCATCTCTCAGCAGTTTTGGAGATGGCAGGGAGGATACTAATGGGGCGATGATTAACCATCTCAGACATATTGCCACTTTTAAAAATTGGAGAAACCACTCCCACCTTCCATGCTGAAGGGCCTTGAGGGCAAAACAAACGTAACTCCTCTCTCTGCGTGCAGGTGTGTGCATTCTGTCGCCAGTTGGGGGCGTCACTGCGCTGTCAGGAGGCAGGTTGTGGGCGGAATTATCACTTCCCATGTGCTGTTGCTGCATCGACCAATCAGGATTGGAGTCAGAGGGTCACCTGGTGCTCCAGACATGCCCACAAACGTATGTCATTGATAATAAAAAGCACATGTTTGATATTTGTGTAAAATGTATAATTTATATTTAGATCTGGCATTATCCCACCGAATGAAGTCAAAATGAGATAATCACTGTAAACCTCGTGCTCCTCTTGTGTCCTCAGTCCCAGTGCAGTGCGTGTTGTGTTCTCGGGGCCCTGCTAATGTCGCTAATATCAGCGGGGGTTTGTTGATGTGCTGTTGCTGCGGAGACCATTACCACGGCGACTGCCTGGACCCGCCCCTCCAGCCCTCGCCCCTGAGTCGTGCCGGGTGGCAGTGCCCCCAGTGCTGTGTGTGCCGAGCCTGTGGGTGAGTACCTCTGCATCAGTCTGGGCGCACTGTGTGTGTGTGAACGCGCCGTGTGAGAGAAACGTCATTTTGTTTGTAAATAATGGCGATCAATGAGCTCCTGTGTTTGATTGATGGTCATATTTGACTCAGACTGAGATCGTCTGTATAAAAGTACAACATTATGGAATTTAATAATAACACAAGAGACAAAATGATGTCAGTAATATAATTATTTGTTGAACGTTCAGATTGAAACTAGTATGTGATGTATTTCTCGACCCAACCTTCCCTAAACCTGTCTCATTGTGTATGTGTGTGTGTGTCTTTGTGTGTATCTCTGTGTCTGTGTGTGTGTTTTCAGTTTGCGAGAGGCAGGCAGTCCGTTGCTGGTGTGTGAGCGCTGTGATAAGACCTACCATCCACACTGCCTCAGCCCTGTGCTCCTGGACCCTCCCTCCAGCGGCTGGAGCTGCAAGGTCAGAGACTAACGCCTTTTACATCATGTTCAGTTATTCAGATTTAACTGCTTCACAGACTCTGGAATATAAGGAGGATGCTCACCGTTACTGAATTACAAATACATGTAGTAAATAGGTTTAAACTTACAGATGGTCAACAGCACAAGCAACAGTAGCAAAGACACAAGATTAGACTGTGTAACTAAACCTGGACAGTGTATGTGTAGTCTTTTAGTTGCTTAATCGGCCAGTTGAGTCTTTGTCAACCATAGTTTTGTACTATTTGACTAATAATTGTATTTCGATTATAAAGATTTCTATGGAGCAGCAGTGGAAAGGAGAAGTGAGTGACAGAGTTCACTGAAAATCTGTTATTTTTTTGGTCTTTATCTGTAAAAAGCCTGATTGAACTCATGATTCACAAATTGAATCTGTCTTTATATAAACACATTATTTCCAAGTACTTTTTTTGCATAAATAGAACTCCCAAACTGCACTCACAACACTACACCTGCACGGCTCAGATACACGCAGAAGAGTTTTGAGAGCTTTTGCCATGCCCCCTTTTTAGTCGATTCATCCGTCAGCAGGACATGTCTTTATTTGACTACCGCCCTACTCCTTCGGGTTATTTAACCCAAAATAAACTGCTCCAAGCAACACACTTTTACTGCCACGTCATTGGCTGTAGATCTGTCAATCATAAAGCTTGCCAATAATTGCATTTGATTTGATCAGTTTGATTATAACTTGATACATTTCCAGCCCTTTTGTAATGTGTACAGATCCAGAGTCAGTGTTTAATTCATTACAATATTATTTGTTATTCCAAATGTATAATTTCTGTCAGTGACAAGGTCCATTCTCCTGCTGTATTTATCCAACCACAACACCTGGGAGGGCATCTGACACACCACAACATCTGCAGATTAGAGACCTGTGATGCCCCCGTCTCATCTAACATTACAGAAATACAGGAGAATGGGAGGGCACCTGACACACATGGATATAGGAATATGGGAGGGCATCTGACACAAAGGGCTACAGGAGGATGAGAGGGCATCTGACACACAGGGACTGCTGAAGTTCACCTCTGTTTAAACTGTCCTTCTCAGAGCTGCAGAGTGTGTCGGCGCTGCGGTGTGAGGTCATCGGGAGCATGGGCCAATCACCCGTTTCTGTGCGAGTCATGTGACCCAGTCCAGCCCTGTAGTCTGTGTGGAGACGCCCCCGACCTCTACTCCCCACAGGACCATGTGACCTGTATCAGCTGCTTTAGGTACATCCACTGTTACCATGGTGACGCAGTGCAGACTTAGGAAACACCACCTGATACGGTTTTAGATGATCTGAGAAATATTTATACAACAAATTTCATGGAGCTTGTGCTCAGTCCGAGAGTTCATGCTTCTGTTTACGAGTTTGATTTTCGACAAAAAGGTGAGAGAGACTAACTGATAAACATTTGGCTAATGCTAGCAGCATAAAGCAGCTCATGTGTTGTAGTTCAGCTAAGCCAGTTTTTTATGGTCAGATTGTTTTAAAATAAACCTCAGATTAAAGTCTAACTTGAGTAACAGCTTCAGACAGAGCAGTGCCTCCAGTTAGCTTCACTCCCCCAGGGAATGTTGATGGCATCAGCTGCAGAATATCAATTAACACCACTAGAGTTACCATGGTGACACAATGCACACATTAGGATGCTAGCTTGTGACTGTAATGTTATTTGACTTCTTGTACATTTGGAACTACAACAGGTGAGTTGATTTGTAGATATCAATAAACAAAATAAACATTTTAATTTAACACTTATCGAAAACAAGAATGTAGATATTTTCTTGTAAACAATATAAACCACCTCTATTTGAAGTTCTAGTGCAGACTTTCACTATAATTGCCTCCATGTTGCAGGAGTGTCCATACAGAGTGCATCGTTCAGGCTGGAGAGGCGAGGTTGGGGGCTGAACCTTACACATGCGCCATCTGCAGGCCACGGGCGGAACTGCCTGGGCCGACCACTCCCCACAGCCCCCCAGCCGCTACCATAACAATCCCCCCAGTGTTAACAGAAGAAGCTCCACCCATTTCACCTCCACCATCACATCACACACAACCTCCTCCCCCTCCGAGTCTAAATGATCACAGTCCCATTCGACAATTCCCTTCAGAATCCCCAGAAAGTCCAGAAAATGTGGAATTTACGCAGCCCAGTTCTCCACCTGCGCTCCTACCCCGATCACCAACGCAGCAATCAGAGCATCCCCCAAGCCCCTCTCAAAATGTCCTCAAAGAAGGTCAAAATAGAGAAAGTCCGGTACCATTTGAATCAAAACCTTCAGAAATCTCTCGACCAACACCTTATCCTGTAGAACCTTCAGAAGTCTTTCAACCAACCCCTAATTCTTCAGAAATACAAGAATGCCCCGTCTCACCATCTCAAAATCCTCCCCTGGAAGAAGTAGAGTCGAATGATCACCAAACTGATTCACCATCCACGGAATTAAATTCTGGAGAAAGCAAATTGGATCCAGAATCGATAAACCTTCAAGAACGGCTCACGATATCAGAATCGCCTTCTTTAAGCACAAAAGAAAGTGGTTTGAAAAATGAAGACAATTCCACACCAGTGCATCCACATAGTCCTCAGTTATCGCCTAAACCGAGTCAACTTTCAGAAAACTCTGAGCCATTACAACCTGAGCCGATGGAAGTTGGACAAAGCATTTTGGATTCTAACCCTTGTAGTCCACAGTCACCTCACAGCAAGCTCGCAGAACATTCACAAAGTCTGGAACAGTTGGAGCCCATGAAGGAGCAACAGCAGTCTCCTCCACCAAGCATTGAGATGTGTGAGGAAAGCCCTAAAAGGCCAGACTCAAAAGATCAGGTAGTTAATCTGGAAGCAGCTAACACTGTAATGTATTCACCTATCCATCTCACAGAAGATACGGAAATGGCTGCAAGCCCCAAATCATCTCCGAAAGATTCCCACCAAGAAGACTCATCAGAACTGGATTCCACAAAACTGCAAGAAAGCCATACGCACACTGACCTCGATGTGACAGATCACCAGAAGCTGGATGAAGATTCAGGTGAAGAAATGGAACAGGAAGTGACGCTACCAGTGCAACAAAGTCCAACCGCAGAGGAGCAAAACGGTTCTTCACATTCGAGTTCTGTCGAGGAGGAAGACAAAATGGTGGTTGGCGAATTGCATGAAGAAGTATCAGCTGAAATTCAAATTCAGGGTAGTCCCAAAGCTCAAAGTGAACCGCGAAGCCCTCAAGCCGAGAATTCTGCGGAAATTTGCCAAAAATCAGATGAAAACCCACCTCCTCACGTTGAAACTGCAGGACCACAAATCGAAAGCAGTCCGTCTAGCCCTCCCCGAAGTCCCTCTCCTCCACCGACACTGGAAACATCACTAAACCTTGATCGTGAATTGCCTAAGACTGAAGAGGACATTTGTACACTGGAAAAGGACCTCTCTGCTGCCCCCCGCTGGTCCAAATCATCGAGCCACGCTTCATTCCACTCAGCGCCATGTAGCCCCTACCAGCCCCTCACCACACCATTGCAATGTAGTTTATCTCAACCCACTAGTCCAAAACGAGTAGGTCTGACACAACCGCTTCAGCCTTTAGAGCTCAGAATACCAGATTTCAACAAAGTAGGAGTTGCTAAGGGTGGAGAGGACCACGCGGCGCCCCCAATTCTATTGCAAAGTCCTGATTTTGAAAGCCAAACACTGGAGAAATTGCCTTCAAGCACCAGCGCGGTGGACCTACCTGAAATGCCTGACCAGGAACTCGAAGAATTGCCAGCTCAAAGTAGCCCCAGTCCCACTAGCCCCGTTGCACCACAAAGCCTTAGCACTTCAGCAAAACACAGTAGCCTAACTTTATCACCTTGTGCTGATCGAATTGGAGATGCAACGCCACCTCCAAGCCCTGCCCAAAAGCTGATCCAAGCTAGTCCCTTAAAAGACACTGAAACGCCTGCTAGCCCAATGCAGTCAGATGCTGCTATTGCTGAAGCTAGCTCCGCATCTCCACAGCAAGAAGAAATGGAAGTAGACAATGAAGAACCACAAAAAGAATCTAGCCCCTCTCAGAGCATCCCAAGCAGCCCGGTACAAATAATCAACTCAGAAACGCCCATTTTAGCTGAGGTTTCTGATGTAATTCATGCAGGAAGCTCTGTAACAGCCTCCACTAGCCCAGCACCAACACCAGCTAGCTTTAGTCCTCCACACTGTAAGTCGCCAGGGGTTAGCTCCGACGGCGTATCTCAAAGTGCAGCTGAAATAGTCCATAGTCCGCCAAGGTCTAGTCCTGCTGGTCTCGCTAGTCCTGTTAGCACCCAAAGACGGTTTGAAGGTAGCCCCGCACATGCTACTGAACCCAGCTCCCCTCAGCCCGGTGAAAATGTCCCCTCAGAAAAATCTGAACAGGCTGGTGCTACTGGTGAGACTGAAGCTACTTTGAGCCTTAATTGGGGAGAGCAGAGTACCGTTTCGCCTTGTAACGACAAGGTTTCTGCTTCTGAAATTCTTGAAGCTGAGCAAACGAATCCTGTATCTCCCAAGTCGCTTCCAGACACCTTAGCGGTTAGCCCCGTTAGCCCTGTTACCCACGTTAAAGCCTCAAGTCCGCACCTTAGCCCTCAAAGATCTGCTGGTCCGGTCACGTCAAAACTCGCATCTCCAATTCATTCTCCTGCTTTATGTCCGAGTCCAGAACCTTCTAGCCCCGATCAGGAGAAGATGGATATGCCCAGTTCCAGCCCAAAACCTCCTCTGTCTGCAAGTTCTGGTGAGAATGTTCCTCTTGATGAAGCTAAAGTTACTCTAATCACAAGCCCTGCTCCCTCCCCTAAACATGAACCAAGCCCCCCACAAAGTCCACAGCAGACTGAGGTCACCCCCGTCCCCTCGCCATCCAGGTGTAAGGCTAGCTCTGTTGTGGCCAGCCCGGCTCATTCACCCGTTAGCATGGATGCTGGCATGGAGGCTAGCCCTGGTCCCATTTGTGATTCTGTGAAGACTGAAGTAAACACTGTTGAGGATAAACTTCCTGTTTGTGAAGAGTCACTTCCTGTTTCTCGATCTCAAACTCCACAACCAGAAATGGAGGGAGTGGAACCAGAAACTAAATCGTCTGCAGGTGAGTTGGCTAAGCTGTATGTGGCTCTCTAAGGCTGTAAAATGTATCAGGGCTGCAACCAACGATTATTTTAGTCGACTGATCAGAGATTAATTCATTTTTCGATTAGTCGACTATTCAAATAATTATTTTTACTGTACATCTTAAAATCTTTATTTGTTTAAAAATATAGAAATGCGGAGACTGAAGGCTTCTAAACACTGAATATTTACATATAAAGTCCATTGTTATTTATTCTTTGATATTTTGATTTAATTATACCACTGTCTTAAATCAATTACAATTATTTTCATAGTCATTTAGTCACCCCAGCCCTAAAAGTATAATTGTTTAAATTTTTTTTTTAATTGTAGGTTTCTGTACTTCAGTGAATTAACCTAAATTACATCCTATTGCTGTTTCAGATGTTCCTGTGGTGGAGGAGTCTGATGAGATGGAGGTGGAGGAACAGAATCCAGAAGAACAAATGGAGACGGAGGGCTTCACACAACAGTCTGAATCAAAACCAGATCAGGAGGAGGAGACGGGTCTACTAAGGACAGAAGAGGAAAAAGATGAGGGAGCTTCGGAAAGGGGAGAGGAGGGAGGAGATGAGGAAACTTCAGGAAGGACGGAGGAGAGAGGAGACGAGGACACTGTGGACAACCTACAAAGGCCAGATGGAGCAGAGGAGGCAGGAGATGACTTTCTAAGGATGGAAAGAATAGACCAGGAGCCTTCTGCAATGAGGGAGGAGGAGGAGGAACATGAAGATCTTCAGAATATAGAGGGATCAGAGGAAAAGATGGAGGAGGAGCCATCTGAGGTGGAGCACAATCTACAGAATACAGAAGAGAGGGAAGAACCTGGTCTACAATGGATGGATGAACAAGTGGAGCCTTCAGTGAGAGAGGCGGAGGAGGAGGAGGTGGAGCGACAGAGGACAGAGGAGGAGAGCAGTCTCGAAGAGAAGGAGGAGAAGAGTCTAGAAGAGCAGGAGGAGGAGGAGGAGAAGAAGGAGGAGACTGGTCCAACTGAAGAACCAACAGAAGAACAAGAGGAAGATCTCAGCCCTCACAGTCCTCTATCAGGTACGAGGCCCCAGAACCAGCTGAATATTAGTCTGTCTTTAAGTATGAGCCAGTTGAATGTAGTGATATAATTTAACAGAAAATAAATGTCAGGAGCATCGTGATGATGTGCAGCTCTAAACAGAGTTCTCCATTGGTCTGGGACTCTCGATCAGAACAGGCCTGAGTTCAAAGACCTAACGGTGATTAGTCGAAGCATCACAATAGCGGAACAAACCGAAAAATCAAAGTTTAGTTAAAGGTGCACTATGTAACTTTGTTTGGGAGTCTTATCACCTGCTTGTTTCTATGGAGATGCCACTGCTCTGCCTGGAATGTTCCACAGTGTGACATTAAACAGCTCTACTTTACATTTATTCAATTACAGGTGGTTTTAGAGCTCAAAAATACCTAGAAAAACAGACATTCTGACTGTGAGCGGGGTCGCCTCTCCACAGATCTGACCTGGAACTTGGTCTGGTTCGGTCTCCATGGAGATAGAAAAGTTTAATGCCATACTGTGGAACATCCCAGACAAAGCAATAACATCTCCATGGAGAAATGCATTTGACGGACCCTCCACCAGAAAAGTTACACAGTGCAGCTTTTAATCTAGTTAACTGTAAATTTTGCAATTAAATAGTGAAACATTTTATTATTGTGATCTCATATTGACAATATTATTACAGTTCTGATGTTTCTCTGTCTTTGTTTTTTGTTTGAACCATAAACCAGGTCCAAACATCGGTATAAATGTCCTGATTCTTCTGTTCACAGGAGTCCAGTCAACACAAGCCCCACCAGAGGAGCACCATTCACCCCCTGCACCTGCTCCTGCTCCTGCCTCCCCCTTCCACTCGCCTCCTGCTCTTGCCTCCCCCTTCCAGTCATCTCCTGCACCTGCTCCTGCTTCTGCCTCCCTCCTCCACTCGCCTCCTCCTCCTGCCTCCCCTTTCCAGTCATCTCCTGCACCTGCACCTGCTCCTGCTTCTGCTCCTGCCTCCCTCCTCCACTCACTTCCTGCTTCTGCCTCCCCCTTACACTCACCTCCTGCTCCTGCCTCCACCCTCCAGTCACCTCCTGCTCCTGTCTCCCCCCTCCAGTCACAAGCTCTGTCTCCCCCAAACGCCTCACCCAACTCTGCCTTGTCTCCTTCTCACTCCTCTCCTCCATCTTGTTTTCCCCCTCCCTCCACCTCTCCGACCTTATCCGCCCCTCCTCCAACCACAACCTCCCCTCCTCCCTCCTCTCCCCTCCCCTCCTCCCCTCCACTCTCCTCTCCTCCCCACTCCTCTCTTCCACTCTCCTCTCCTCCCCACTCCTCTCTTCTACTCTCCTCTCCTCCCTCCTCCTCCCTTCCACTCTCCTCTCCTCCCCACTCCTCTCTTCCACTCTCCTCTCCTCCCTCCTCCTCCCTTCCACTCTCCTCTCTTCCCTCCTCCTCCCTTCCACTCTCCTCTCCTCCCCACTCCTCTCTTCCACTCTCCTCTCCTCCCCACTCCTCTCTTCCACTCTCCTCTCCTCCCCACTCCTCTCTTCCACTCTCCTCTCCTCCCCACTCCTCTCTTCTACTCTCCTCTCCTCCCCACTCCTCTCTTCCACTCTCCTCTCCTCCCCACTCCTCTCTTCCACTCTCCTCTCCTCCCCACTCCTCTCTTCTACTCTCCTCTCCTCCCCACTCCTCTCTTCCACTCTCCCCCTGCCCTCCTCCATCCTCTCCCCTCAGAGCTGGTTCTCTGGAGGGTTCCTTCTCCATTCCCTCCGTGCAGAATGAACTCTCCACCAATCATGAAACGCCACATATCACACACGTTCACAATGAGGAAATGGAATCCACCAATCAAATCGAAGAACCCACAAATCAGGAAGCTGACCCCACCAATGAAAAAGAACCAGTGAGTCTGGAAGTCAAGCTGCCCAATCAGAATGTTTTTAGTGAGAGTGAAGAATTTAAATCTACCAGTGAGAAAGAAGAATTTAAAAATCATGATTCAGAAGAGCTTTTAAAAGATTCAGAGATGGACGACAACTCCTGCTCATCGTTGTTAGCTACCGACCAGTCACGGAGCTCGTTAGGGAATGTAGCACTTGAAAGCGCCAAAGACGACCCATCAGAAGCGTTGGAGGAGCTTGAGGAAGTTTCAGAAATGGTAAACGAAAAAGAGGAAGAACTTGCAGCATCTGAAACTGTGCAGAGAATAGACGAGAAGACTGACCAATCCGAAGACGGAGAACTGGAGGAGGAGTTTGAAATTATTCAGAATGAAGAGGTCCTTAAAATTCAAGAAGAAATGTTGCAGCAAGAAAAATTATTAGTGTGGTCCAAAAGTTCAAAAATGGAAGAAATATCCCAAAATGTGTCCTTGGAAGAACTGAGAGTGACTGAGCCTTCCCAAACGAAAGACGAGATGGTGGAAAATCTTGAAATATTTGAACAACAGAAAACAGAAGAGATTGAAGAAACACGGCCTAAAATTACAAGAGGGGAGGAGCCTAAAGAAGCAGTAGAAACCATTGACCAATCGGAAAAAGACGACGTACAAGAGGCTTGTGTGAGTGAAGAAAGTGCAGAATTTAAAACGCAAGACAAGATGGAGGAGGAAGAGGAGGAAGAGCTTATTACTGACTGGGAAGAGCCTAAGGAGAAAAGTCCAAGAAATGACCAATCAGAAGTCACAGCTTTGGAGCCTACAGAGAGAAGCCCAAAGAATGACCAATCAGATGTCACGGTTTCGGTGGAGGAACAAAATGAGGCGGAGTTTACTCAACAGCAAGACAAAACAGCGGAGGAAACTATGGAAATGATCGACCAATCAGAAGCAGTCTCGTTAAAAAAGGAGAGTGTGATTGGCGGAGAGGCGGGTCTTATCGAAATGCAGGAAGAAATAACAATGAAACAGGACGAGGAGCTGAAGGAGCCTCGAGAGAAAGCCGCAGCAACGGTCGACCAATCAGAGATGGAGGAGAGTGTAGAGGGGGCGGAGCTCGATGAGGACAAAATGGCGGACAAAGCACAGACCCCAGAGAGGTAGGCCTGTCAGGATAATTATAGATGGAACTATAGATCTTGGGCATCAGTATTTTTCATATTTTTGTTGCAATAGTGGAGAGGTTTCTGCTGTTTTTGAAGTAATTTCTAGGACTAATTATTTGTTCATTCTGCCATTTATTTGATATCGGTTATGCTTTTTAATGAAACTGTATTTTAAAAAGCCATAATTACTGATCTGTTCTACTGTCGTCTCCTCATCACACACATACCTGGAGTTGTGTTGTGTTTCATTCACACATTTAACACACAAAACCTGGAGATTGAGTTCTTCTCTCAAACTGAAATCCACCTTGTGATGTCATCATGTGATACAGAAAGTGCTCCACTGTGTTTTTAAACTCCACACACCTTCACTAGAATCATTTGGATCATTTCAATCTCTACTGAACTAAAGGTAAAAGGAGCTGTTCACTTGAAAACAACCACTTGATGACATCACAAGGTGGAACAGAGCGTTTGGAGCTTTGGAGATGTAGACAGACTAATAATAAAGAGTTCCTCAAACATATGAATGAAACAAACACAACTCCAGGTCTGTTTTTGAGGAGGGAACAGGATTATAATCTGATTTAAAGCTCAGAGGAGTCAGTTTTGTTCAGGACTAATTTGTTCATTTTGCTCCTTTTACTGGGATTATCCTGCTTTATTCTTGATTGTGTCAGTGGCATAAAATAGTTTCAGTATCATCTCGTTTACCGTGACAGGTCTGTGGAGAAGACAGAGTTTTCCATGAATGACGAGGAGGTTGGGTCTGTGGACATGTTTGAAGACTCCCAGGACAAAGAGGAGGGGGACTCGGACCTGGAGGACGCCGTGAGCCCAGTGTTGGACTTGGACCCCAGTTTGGACATGGAGGTGATGGCTCTGATCTCCTCGGCGTCTCCCCCTCCGTCTCTGCTGGCGCTGTCCTCCCCGAGCCCCACGCTGCTGCTCCCTCGGCGGGGAAAAGGCCGGTCGGCGCTGCGCTCGCTCCAGTCTGGCTGCAGGGCGGAAGATGACCTCACGGCACGGCTCAGGCAGTCGCCATTCTCCACCGAAGCGTCGCCTGAAAACTCGCCAACGCGGCTCGCCCTGACCCCGCCCCCTCTGTCGCCCCTGACAACGTCGCCCAACAACAGAGAGAGCCCACCGCTGTCCAGGGTAAGTGAATGTGTCATTGAGTACAATACAGTTTAATGTATTTGTTTCTGCTTAAAATGTTCCCTGCAAATAAAGTGAGTTATAATAATGAGCAGTGTTTCCCGTGGATTTGGTTCAGATTATGGCACAAACCATTTAATTTGTGGAGTGTAAATGTCACTTACTGCCTATATTTACTCTTAAACCAGTCCTTTTTGACCACTGTCGTCTCTGTTTATACATTTGTTGCTCATTATCTTATCATAAAGTCTAATTTTGTTATGCCGATTTTGTTATGTTTTTGTTATGTTTGTTATGGGACCTCCAGACAAACAGTTAGACCGTTTAATTGTACTCAAGAGAACGTTCGACTAAATCAGAGAATCATGAAACTGTCAGACTCTGAAATTTCCCCTGTTCCCCTCCACAGCCTCAGGTCCCTCCCACCGTGATCCCCTTCACTCCCAAAATCGGAATGGGGAAACCGGCCATCACCAAGAGGAAGTTCTCCCCTGGACGAGCACGAGCCAGACAGGTACAGGTGAAGGTGCAGGTGCAGGTGCACGTACAGGTACAGGTGCAGGTCCAGGCAGGTGCAGGTCCAGCTCTCACATCACTGTATAATATAATAACAAAGAGTAAAACTATAAA
Source organism: Taenioides sp. WSHXM2023 (assembly GCA_029959045.1). Taxonomy (NCBI): domain Eukaryota; kingdom Metazoa; phylum Chordata; class Actinopteri; order Gobiiformes; family Gobiidae; genus Taenioides; species Taenioides sp. WSHXM2023. The sequence continues at coordinate 13,083,559 of CM057105.1, forward strand.
TGTTAATAACACATTCTAAATAAGTAGCAAAAATGGCAAGAGACTGGCGTCAAATCAGGCGTAATTATGTAAATGTAAATGTACAAGTAAAGTAAAAAATGATATACAAGAGGGCGTAAGGAAAAATATGTAAATAAACTCTGTCCAGTTGACAAATTAAATTTCTCCCTTTGCTATGGATTCTACCTGGACGACTGAGGGATTCTATACACAATATGATGTAATGATTGACAGGACATATGGTTATCTGAATCAGTAAGCAATGTATCAGTTAGGCCTGTCACGATAATTACTGTACTTCTCACTCCATATGTGATGGTTGGAACAATCATTTGGGGGTCAGTATTTATCGTCTGTACCGTTTCTTTGCACTAGTGGGACATTTTTGGGTATTTTTCTGCAATTTTCAGCTGAAGATTGACTGTTTCAGCTGAACACTAATTACTGTGCATCCACCTGATGCTTATTTATCACAGCTCATCTTTTTTAAAGATACTGTACATTTAAAGTACTTCTTTGAGGAATAATTCTGCTTTATGGTTTGGTTTGAATAATTTCGATGAGCATTATATTTACTTTATCAATGTATAGGACTTGAGATTTTGTTATCATGACAGGCGTAGTATCCGTTAGGCCCTCTGACTCATGTATGTACCTCAGTCTGCTCTGGTGTGAGGAGGACCACACTCTAACATGTGTTTTGTTGTTCAGTGTTCATGGTGGAGCAGCCGCAGAGCCGTGAGCCCCCCGTCCTCCTCTCAGGACTCTGGGGACGGGTGGGACAGCCCTAAGCCCCGCTCGCAGGACTCTCCTCTGTGGGGCATGAAGACGGTAAAAACAAACACACCCCAAACCTCACATCTGGAGGAGAACCAGAGACTATGGAGATACATTTACCAGAGTGTCACTAGTTTTCTACAGGAGCTCAATAAAGAACGTCAAAAAAACACTGTTACACTGTTGCTATGGTAATCTGCCAGCAGGTGTGCCACGTGAAGCCAAAACGGCACAATAATCTGCAGGTCATGACTCCTCTATCACATTATACTGCCCCACAAACGAGTTAAGACCAAAAACCACCGGTTTTATTTGGTAACAAACTTCTATGGCTCAACTCTGTCTTGTTTTTGAAAAATCTCGATTACAATAAAGTTTCTTCAGTGATTCAGAGGAAAGGTGCAGCTCAGAATGTTCTAACTGGGGAAGTCAAACACTACACTTTTCTGTTGTTTTACTGGAGAATTTCCCACAACTGACAGATCCTGCAACATGTTTGTTCTCTAATTCTGAAATGAGACAAAATACATACGTTACTGTTACTGTGTGTGAGCTGGGGTCTGTCTCTTTGACCTGTGTACTGTCTTTAGGGTCGTGGTTCTGGGTTTCCGGGTCGCAGGAGGTCCAGAGGAGGAGGCATCGGCTCCAGAGGAGGAAGAGGGCGGAGCCGGCTCAAGACTCAGGACAGCCTCAGTGTGTCCCCCGGAGTGAGTGTCCAGAATAACCAGTCTGACCACTGCTGTAAACACTGCTCCAAAACCCCGACTCTAAAGCCCCTGAGTGCTTTGAGCCTTGGAGGTGGAAAATCACTGTATAAAAATGTGACCACATTTTTTGGCATTCTAAAACAGAATCCCTCTGCCTATGTCATCAACACAGAAAACTCCAAAAAACATCCAAAATGCAGAGGAAATTTACGCACAAGGAAGGACGTTTTCTGACACTATAAACCTTAATATAACTAACAATGGCGTTATTATTTATTTTATTAGTCTGATGCAGTGTAAAAAACTAGGCAAGATTTTAATAAGCTCTTATTAATTATGAATATATTATGATTGTAACTGTTAACTACAAGTCTAACCTGAGATCTGCGCTTTAGCCTTTCTCACCCTGACATTTCTTGTGCGTTCTGTCTCAGGGCGGGTTCATGGAGTCGTTCCAGATGAGAGACGAGGAGGAGAACTCCATGCACAACACTGTAGTGATGTTCTCCACCTCGGACCACTTCACTCTTAAACAGGTAAACACACGTCATAAAACACACAGTCACAGTTTACATACACACTCTCACTGTGAGCGCCCCCTGCAGGACATGTGTGTGGTGTGTGGGAGCTTCGGACAGGGAGAGGAGGGCCGACTGCTGGCCTGCGCTCAGTGTGGACAGTGCTACCATCCGTACTGCGTCAACGTCAAGGTCTGTGGGCATCTCTGTACTGCACTATGGGCTCTGGGCATCTCTGTACTGCACTATGGGCTCTGGGCATCTCTGTACTGCACTATGGGCTCTGGGCATCTCTGTACTGCACTATGGGCTCTGGGCATCTCTGTACTGCACTGTAGTACTATGGGTGCTGTGGACATCTCTGTATGGTGGGCACTATGGGCACTGTTATTTTATCATGATTATAGGTGCAATGAAAGTAAATAAGTTTGGAGCGGTTGTCACCAAACGTACAGTAAAAACATTCAAGCAAGAGCCACGTTCAAAGGTTTAGCTGCAATGGGGCGTTTAATAAATTATAATTATGATGGTGACACTTTGAGCTTCTAAACAGCTCATTACGACAAATACAAAACGATAAAAAACCCTCTTCATCTTGATGTTAAGGCTCTCTCCTCTCTCCTTAGATAACCCGTGTGATCCTGACCAAAGGGTGGCGCTGTCTGGAGTGTACGGTGTGTGAGGCGTGTGGCGAGGCGAGCGACCCCGGGCGCCTGCTCCTCTGTGACGACTGTGACATCAGCTACCACACGTACTGCCTGGACCCGCCCCTCCACAATGTGCCCAAGGGCGCCTGGAAGTGCAAGTGGTGAGGGCACACACACAGAGACGGAGACAAAACTGTACACCTCCTCCTCTTCGTCCTTCTCCTTCTCCTTGTCGTCCTCCTCCTCATCCTCCTCCTTGCCCTCCTCCTCGTTCTCCTCCTCCTCCTTGTTCTCCTCCTCGTCCTCCTCCTCACACTGGAGCTGGAAACACCTGACTCTGGGGCTGATACACTACAGCTTTACAAGCCTGTCCCTCGCCTGTTTCTCACCTCTCCCTCGCCTGTCCCTCGCCTGTCCCTCGCCTGTTTCTCACCTCTCCCTCGCCTGTCCCTCGCCTGTTTCTCACCTCTCCCTCGCCTGTCCCTCGCCTGTCCCTCGTTTGTCTCTCGCCTGTCTCTCGCCTGTCCCTCACCTCTCCCTCGCCTGTCTCTCACCTCTCCCTCGCCTGTCCCTCGCCTGTTTCTCACCTCTCCCTCACCTCTCCCTCGCCTGTCCCTTGCCTCTCCCTCGCCTGTCTCTCACCTCTCCCTCGCCTGTCCCTCGCCTGTTTCTCACCTCTCCCTCGCCTCTCCCTCGCCTGTTTCTCACCTCTCCCTCGCCTGTCCCTCACCTCTCCCTTGCCTGTTTCTCACCTCTCCCTCGCCTGTCCCTCGCCTGTTTCTCACCTCTCCCTCGCCTGTTTCTCACCTCTCCCTCGCCTATCCCTCGCCTGTCCCTCACCTCTCCCTCGCCTCTCCCTCGCCTGTTTCTCACCTCTCCCTCGCCTGTTTCTCACCTCTCCCTCGCCTGTCCCTCACCTCTCCCTCGCCTGTTTCTCACCTCTCCCTCGCCTGTTTCTCACCTCTCCCTCGCCTGTCCCTCACCTCTCCCTCGCCTGTTTCTCACCTCTCCCTCACCTGTTTCTCACCTCTCCCTCGCCTGTCCCTCACCTCTCCCTTGCCTGTTTCTCACCTCTCCCTCGCCTGTCCCTCGCCTGTTTCTCACCTCTCCCTCGCCTGTCCCTCACCTCTCCCTCGCCTGTTTCTCACCTCTCCCTCGCCTGTCCCTCGCCTCTCCCTCGCCTGTCCCTCACCTCACCCTCGCCTGTTTCTCACCTCTCCCTCGTCTGTCCCTCGCCTCTCCCTCGCCTGTCCCTCACCTCTCCCTCGCCTGTTTCTCACCTCTCCCTCGCCTGTCCCTCGCCTCTCCCTCGCCTGTCCCTCGCCTGTTTCTCACCTCTCCCTCGCCTGTTTCTCACCTCTCCCTCGCCTGTCCCTCACCTCTCCCTCCCCTGTTTCTCACCTCTCCCTCGCCTGTTTCTCACCTCTCCCTCGCCTGTCCCTCACCTCTCCCTTGCCTGTTTCTCACCTCTCCCTCGCCTGTCCCTCGCCTGTTTCTCACCTCTCCCTCGCCTGTCCCTCGCCTGTTTCTCACCTCTCCCTCGCCTGTCCCTCGCCTGTTTCTCACCTCTCCCTCGCCTGTCCCTCGCCTGTTTCTCACCTCTCCCTCGCCTGTCCCTCACCTCTCCCTCGCCTGTTTCTCACCTCTCCCTCGCCTGTTTCTCACCTCTCCCTCGCCTGTCCCTCGCCTCTCCCTCGCCTGTCCCTCACCTCACCCTCGCCTGTTTCTCACCTCTCCCTCGTCTGTCCCTCGCCTCTCCCTTGCCTGTCCCTCACCTGTCCCTCGCCTGTTTCTCACCTCTCCCTCGCCTGTCCCTCGCCTCTCCCTCGCCTGTCCCTCGCCTGTTTCTCACCTTTCCCTCGCCTGTCCCTCACCTGTCCCTCGCCTGTCTCTCGCCTCTCCCTCGCCTGTCCCTCGCCTGTCCCTTGCCTCTCCCTCGCCTGTTTCTCTCCTCTCCCTTGCCTGTCCCTCGCCTGTTTCTCACCTCTCCCTCGCCTCTCCCTCGCCTGTCTCTCGCCTCTCCCTCGCCTGTTTCTCGCCTCTCCCTCGCCTGTTTCTCACCTCTCCCTCGCCTCTCCCTCGCCTGTCTCTCGCCTCTCTCTCACCTCTCCCTCGCCTCTCCCTCGTCTGTTTCTCACCTCTCCCTCGCCTGTTTCTCACCTCTCCCTCGCCTGTCCCTCGCCTGTCCCTCGCCTGTCCCTCGCCTCTCCCTCGCCTCTCCCTCGCCTCTCCCTCGCCTGTCCCTCGCCTCTCCCTCGCCTGTTTCTCACCTCTCCCTCGCCTGTCCCTCGCCTGTCCCTCGCCTGTTTCTCACCTCTCCCTCGCCTCTCCCTCGCCTGTCTCTCGCCTGTCTCTCGCCTCTCCCTCGCCTCTCCCTCGCCTGTTTCTCACCTCTCCCTCGCCTCTCCCTCGCCTGTTTCTCACCTCTCCCTCGCCTGTCCCTCGCCTGTTTCTCACCTCTCCCTCGCCTGTTTCTCACCTCTCCCTCGCCTCTCCCTCGCCTGTTTCTCACCTCTCCCTCGCCTGTCCCTCGCCTCTCCCTCGCCTGTCCCTCGCCTCTCCCTCGCCTCTCCCTCGCCTCTCCCTCACCTCTCCCTCGCCTGTTTCTCGCCTCTCCCTCGCCTGTTTCTCGCCTCTCCCTCGCCTCTCTCTCGCCTCTCTCTCACCTCTCCCTCGCCTTTCCCTCGCTTCTCCCTCGCCTCTCCCTCGCCTGTTTCTCACCTCTCCCTCGCCTCTCCCTCGCCTCTCCCTCGCCTGTCTCTCGCCTGTCTCTCGCCTGTCTCTCGCCTGTCTCTCGCCTGTCTCTCGCCTGTCCCTCACCTGTCCCTCTGTCCTCAGGTGTGTGTGGTGCGTACAGTGTGGCTCCACCTCCCCTGGGCTTCATTGTGATTGGATGAATAACTACAGTCTGTGTGGGCCCTGCTCCAGCCTGAGCCGCTGCCCCCTGTGCCAACGCACCTACGCCCAGGACGAGCTCATCCTGCAGTGTCAGCAGTGTGACAGGTAAGACAGGAGCAGACAGGAGCAGACAGGAGCAAGAGCTTTTGTTCATGTTCAGTTTTGTAGTAGGGGTGGGACATTAACACGTCAATTATGATTAATTAATTACAAAGACAATAATCCATTAAAAATATTAACGCATTTTCTTGCAGTTTGCACGCCAAACAATGCGCACCGTGTGCCGCCAACAGCTCCAGCAGTTCTGGTCTGAGTACAAACAAGCCCCACCCCCATTTTGTAGATGAAGTTGATGTCTGGACAGTAGAGTTGTCAAAAGCATTGAAAATCAGATTCTAAGCAATACTAAAACTAATCAAAACTAGATCCTAAAAAAGTCCCATTTTCAGGACAGAGCAGAACCTTTCCTGAATGTGTATGTAAAATCCCTCAGTCGTCCAGGTAGAATCCATGGCAAAAAAAGGAGAAAATTTAATTTGTCAACTGGACATAGTTTATTTGGTTGAATACGTTTCGCAGCTCATCCAAGCTGCTTCCTCAGTTCTGGTCAGATGCTGGCGGACACTGCTTTATATCTGCCTGAAGGGAGGAGCTTAATTACAATGAAAATTACTCTGAGACAACACATATTTAAATACAGTTTCAGTTGGTCAGGTGATACAATATGGAGTTGTTAACAGTTTCTGTTAGACATGTGAGTCTATTCAATATGGAGTGGGAGTGGGGGAGTAGTTAGCATATCCATTCAGGGCCATGATGGGTGTTTTCACACCTCTGGACCTGATGTATCAACACAGACGGGAAAACCAGGGTGGGCCGCAATCTGCCGTACATCTCCACCTAAAAGCCACAGGCCACTCCTTTGAGGACAGCGAGGTCCAGATCTTGGCCAGAGAAAAGAACTGGTTTGAGAGGGGAGTTAAAGAAGCTATTTTTGTCAAGAAAGAGAATCCTTCCTTGAACAGAAATGGGGGTCTCAGACATCATTTGTCTCCCATCTATAACTCTATCCTCAAACCTAAATCAAAACAAACTGGGAAAACAATGGGACTAGCCAGGTCAGGTCCAGAGGTGTGAAAACACCCATCATGGCCCTGAATGGATATGCTAACTACTCCCCCACTCCCACTCCATATTGAATAGACTCACATGTCTAACAGAAACTGTTAACAACTCCATATTGTATCACCTGACCAACTGAAACTGTATTTAAATATGTGTTGTCTCAGAGTAATTTTCATTGTAATTAAGCTCCTCCCTTCAGGCAGATATAAAGCAGTGTCCGCCAGCATCTGACCAGAACTGAGGAAGCAGCTTGGATGAGCTGCGAAACGTATTCAACCAAATAAACTATGTCCAGTTGACAAATTAAATTTTCTCCTTTTTTTGCTTTCCTGAATGTGTTTAGAACCATCTGGAGCTGGATCATAACAAGTGTTACACCCATGGAGCACTATGGAACTACAGGACCACTGAGGATTACAGATATAAGGCCACATAAGAACAGAAAAGAAAGTTCTACCATTTAAAGTGGAAAATCACAGTATATTGTCTAAATAAAGAGGGTTTTATTATCATCAGTATTGAGTATCGAGTCCATTCCTTAGTATCAAAATGGAGTGTGAAGTTTTGGTATCGTGATAACACTACCAGAGACAGTTTTGCGGCTCAGGTGATGGAGGAGACGGTGTGTTTTGTCAGCGGTGGTGTCGTTTAAATGAAGCGTTGGTTGTGTAGGTGGGTGCACGCGCTGTGTCACGGCCTGATGTCTGAGGAGGAGGTGGAGTCCACGGCCGACGAGGGCTTCGACTGTTCACTCTGCAAGAACCATGGCAGAGGCACATACGGTGAGTGGACACAGGCTGAAGCTGCACTGTGGAACTTTTCGGTTTGGGGTCCATCACCTGCTTGTTTCCATGGAGATGTCATTGCTCTGCCTGGAATGTTCCACAGTGTGACATTAAACAGCTCTATCTTGTATTTATTCAATCACAGGTGGTTTTATAGTTCAAAAATGCCTAGAAAAACAGACATTCCGACTGTGAGCGGGGTCGCCTCTCCACAGATCTGACCTGTAACTTGGTCTGGTTTGGTCTCCATGAAGATGGAAAGATTTAATGCCATACTGTGAAACATTACAGACAAAGCAATAACACCTCCATGGAGAAAAGCATCTGACGGACCCTCCACCAGAAAAGTTACACAGTGCAGCTTTACGGAGGGCTGTAAAGGGTTTGGGCTGAACTAGAGGACGGAAATGTATCGAAAATTTGAAAATATTGTAATGGTTGTTTTGATGATACGCAAAATTACAATATTCAGTGTTTCCCATAGAATTATGGTGCCACAAACTGTTTTTATTTGAATCATTTAATCTGCTTCAATTTGTGTAAATGTCACTTACTGCCTGTGTTTGAGTTATAATATAGGCAGGACCGGACCAGGACCAGACCAGGACCAGACCAGCACTAAACCAGTGTCGTCTCTTTGCTAAGTTTCTGATAATACAAAGAGCAGCAATGTCTGATTTTGTTTTGCCAGTTTAATCCAGGTTGTTTTTATACTATAGTCTCCTGTAATAATGGGAAACACTGTTAAGTAAATCTTTCATTAAAACTATTAAAAATTGGCTCATAAAACAGAAAAACAAGTGAATAAAGTCATATTTCTGTTTCTATTGAATCCATTTTGGGAAGTTCTTGATCCATGCCTCCTCCCGTTTGGCTGAACTCTGGTGTTTCGTGTGTTTCAGCTCGGTCGGACGGTTTTGACTCTCCATACATGGCTCAGATCATCTCCAGATTCAGAGAGCCAGGTCAGTGTGTCACATGACTATGGAGGCCCAGAGGCTCGAACTTAAACTGCACATCTCTACCTGAAACTGCATAAACAAAAAAGCATGTACACGGGGTAAAATTGTGATTCAGAATTTGAATCTTTGAGCAGTTTGTCCAGTTTGTTTATTTTAGTCTTTCTCTGTCTCCTAATCTCAAACGATCTGCTCAGAAGTAAACACAAAACACTCTACAGGGTTAATTATTCACATGATCAGAATTTTCTTGACATATGTATAATCAGGGTCCAGTTAAAGCCCCAGTATGGAACATTTTAGCCAAAACTTTTTTTTTCTCCATTTTGATTGTGTTTATTGCACTGAAACGTTTCCTTACTGTGAGTGGGCTTGCATCTCCACAAACCTGACTCTTACTTGGCCTTCTACTGCTTATTTTCATGGAAATGTTGTTGCTTTGGTTATAATATTCCACAGTATGGCATAAAACCTCTATGTCCATGGAGAATGTTCCAAAGTATGGCTTTAACTTATTTAGATGGAATTATACGGGTGACGTGTCACCTCCAGAGAATTCCACACTGTAGCTTTTAAGTCAGTGCATCGCTATCTAATCTAAACTTGTCAAATTTTAATGATTTTGATTTTTACTATATTTTTTTCAGTTTTGTTCTGTCAGCTTTACTTTGACTTGTTCCTGTTCCTCCCTTAATGACTCTTCCTCCTGTGTTTGTGTCAGAGCTGAAAACCTACACTCAAGATGGCGTCTGTCTGACTGAGTCGGGTCTGTCTCACCTTCAGTCTCTGGTGGAGCCTCTGACCTCTCCACGCCGCTACCGCAGGTCAGTGACCATCCAGAGGGTCACAAGGTCAGATCGTCAGAGGGTCGGATCATCAGAGGGTCACAGGGTCGGATCATCAGAGGGTCAGATCATCAGAGGGTCACAGGGTCGGATCATCAGAGGGTCACAGGGTCGGATCATCAGAGGGTCAGATCATCAGAGGGTCACAGGGTCAGATCATCAGAGGGTCACAGGGTCAGATCATCAGAGGGTCAGATCATCAGGGTCACAGGGGCAGAGGGTCAGAGGGGTGAAAAGAAACTATTATATGACCTAAAGCATTTTAAATTGATCCCAAATAAATTTAAAAGTGTGGTGCCAAATGTAGTTGTAGTTTTCCTCAGTATTTGGATAGGACAGACTCGCCCTCCTTCGCAGGACACGAGCACTGAGTCCTGACAGGTGCACGTGCTGGGGTTTGGGGGGTGACCGTTCAGATCAGAGAGGCATTTTAGGTTTAAACCAACTGGATTTCAGCTTTGAACCAGCAACCCAAATGAGAGAGTCATTTGTCGCTTTCTGATTGGATAGTCGTCTTGAATCAAAACACCAAATTGTCCTCATGTCCAAAGTTTTTGTATTTAAGAACACATCAGCATTACAGTAAAAGCTCTGTTTGATTTGAGCAGGTTTACCTCATATCTGGGACACAGGCAGGTTTTTGAAATTTCTAATCAAACTCTTGTTTACAGTTCCTTTAATGTATGAGAAAGGGGATAGTGAAATCTAGAAGCATGTGGTTTTTTAATCAGTAAAAACAATAATAAAAAGTCTGTTATTTTTACAGGAACAAGCCCAAACTGAAACTGCGGATCATCAACCAGAACAGTGTTTCTGTGCTGCAGACTCCAGAGCCAGAGACGCCCACAGAGCAGGAGCCCCCTAGAGGTCAGCCCTGTGAACACGTGTACACTGTATATACACACCGTGTACATGCACTCAGCCCTGTACACTGTATATACACACCGCGTACGTGCACTCAGCCCTGTGTTTATAAGGGTTTGTTTGAAGGAGTGCTGGTGGTCAGAGGAGCAGATGGTGCAGATTGGCAGCCTCTCCTCAGGGCAGCTGTGGCATCATTGGTAATAAACTGTGTGTTTTTGTTCTTCAGCAGAACTGGACTGTGAGATGAAGTCCGACTCGAGTCCAGAGCGAGAGCCTCATCACGAAGAGTACGGCCCTAAAGAGACAGAGACGACTGATGGAAAGAAGCGGAAGAGGAAGCCCTACAGACCTGGTACGCACTTCTACAGAATACATGTTACATCATCAAATACTGAAGCACTCACAAGAATAATGACAAATCAGACCTGCTGTAGTAATATTTGCAGAGGTTTTCTATTGAACAAATGAGTTGACCCTTTCTTTCATCCTCTTCCCCTTCTCTTATGCTTCCCCCTCTCCTCTCTTCTCCCCCTCTCCTCTTTTCTCTTCCTCTCCTCTCTCTCTCAGGTATCGGGGGCTTTATGGTTCGGCAGCGTGGAGGCAAAGGTCCGAGCCGAATCAAACTGTGCCGCAGTGACTCCACAGACACGTATCCAGGACGAGACGATGGTGAGGACTTCAACTCAAACACAAACTCACAACACTGATCCTAAATATGAACGGTTATATCCGAACGCTCGCATCCGAACGCTGTTTATTCTGCTACAGACGCAGACGCCATGGACACTTCAGCCGACCACTCCATGGAAAAAGTGAAGAAGAGATACAGGAAGAAGAGGACCAAGCTCGAGGAGACCTTTCCTTCATATTTACAGGTCAAATATGTAAATGTATTTATTTCACTGTAATAACTCCACTTACATGAATCACAACTGTTCGATGAAAACAAAAAACTAATTTGTAGAAGAGAACACCAAATGAATTTTGTGGAATACAGATGAATTAAAGACGCAATGTGTAACTTTTCTGGTGGCGAGTCTGACACCTGCTTGTGTCCATGGAGATGTGATTGCTTTGTTAGGAATGTTCCACAGTATGGTATTACATTTAGCTATCTACATGGAAACTGGCAGACCAAGTTACAGGTCAGATCTGTGGAGATGCGAACCCGCACACTAATAGAATGCATGTTTTTACAGTAATTAATAAATAATAAATGCAAGATGTACTAGTCTAATTCCACACTGCAGAACATTCCAGGGAAAGCATTAACATCTCCATGGAGACGAGCAGTTTCATTGTGCCTCGAGTTTGAGGGTCCAAATGTAAAAGTTCAAGATTCCTTTTCTAACTTGAATTTTCTCTTATTTCAAATTCAAACTTGTTCCTTCTCTGTGCGGGCGTTCAGGAGGCGTTTTTTCGGTCGTGACCTTCTGGACCGCAGCCGTTTGATTGACAGGAGGGCGGGGCCAGAGGCTCCAGGTCTCAGCCAATCAGGACCCACCCCTGCCTCAGGCCCAATGAAAGGCCCCGCCCCTGTGCCGCATGGCCACGCCCCCCAGAAGCACGGACCTCTGCGTAAGTATTCTGTTCTGAGGAAACAAAAGAGGAGAGGGTCAGAGGATGGAGAGAGGGTCAGAGGATGGAGAGAGGAGAGAGGGTCAGAGGATGGAGAGAGGCGAGGGGGTCAGAGGATGGAGAGAGGAGAGGGGGTCAGAGGATGGAGAGAGGGGAGGGTCAGAGGATGGAGAGAGGGGAGGGTCAGAGGATGGAGAGGGGAGGGTCAGAGGATGGAGAGAGGAGAGGGTCAGAGGATGGAGAGAGGAGAGGGTCAGAGGATGGAGAGAGGGGGGAGGGTCAGAGGATGGAGAGAGGGGGGAGGGTCAGAGGATGGAGAGAGGGGGGAGGGTCAGAGGATGGAGAGAGGGGGGAGGGTCAGAGGATGGAGAGAGGGGGGAGGGTCAGAGGATGGAGAGAGGGGAGAGGGTCAGAGGATGGAGAGAGGGGGGAGGGTCAGAGGATGGAGAGAGGGGGGAGGGTCAGAGGATGGAGAGAGGGGGGAGGGTCAGAGGATGGAGAGAGGGGGGAGGGTCAGAGGATGGAGAGGGGAGAGGGTCAGAGGATGGAGAGAGGAGAGGGTCAGAGGATGGAGAGAGGAGAGGGTCAGAGGATGAAAAGGGGAGAGGGTCAGAGGATAGAGGGGAGAGGGTCAGAGGATAGAGGGGAGAGGGTCAGAGGATGCAGAGGGGAGGGTCAGAGGATGGAGGGGAGAGGGTCAGAGGATGAAGGGGAGGGGCAGAGGATGCAGAGGATGTCTGAGCCTCATTTCCATCTCATTCGTGTTTGTGTTGGTCATGTTCAGCCATTTCAGAGGAGACGCTGGTGGATCTGTCTGATGTTCTCAACACGGACCCTCACATTTTGGCCACGGGACAAACAGGTAACGCCCATTCACCACATCTCACCAAACCTCACCAAACCTCACCAAACCTCACCAAACATCAGCAAACATCAGCAAACATCAGCAAACATCAGCAAACATCAGCAAACATCAGCACCTTTACCCAACCATCTCGAGGTCATGAGATTAGCCCTAAAGCTCATACTGTCACCATCTTCCACTAAAGATGTAACTCCTCATATTTTACTGTTAAAAACCTCGAGCTGCAGTAAATGAACAGCAGAATGAAACACTTCTGTACTTAGTTTGCATCTGTAACGAGTCATAGACGTTATTAATTCAACCTGTTACGGCTCAGATAATGTTTACCCCAAAAAAAACACAAATTCACCAGTAGAGCAAAGAAAATGGGCACACAATAAATACTGACCCCAAAATACTATTCCATCATCATATATTGAATGATAAGTTCACTGATACTTTGTTACTGAACATTCTCTGGGGGTGTGATGCTAACTAAAGGCACTACATTGTCTGAGGCTTTGTTAGAATTTAATCTGGGCTTTATTTTGACACTATCTGACCAGAAAGAACTGACTTACCTGAACTACAACAGGTGTGCAATATAATTATTCTCATGACAGGTCTAGTGAAAAGTAGTGTTTATTTTGTTGGATTTGACTGGTCGTATCGAGTTTGTTGATTGGTCGGTGCTTCTTGGAGGGGGCGGGGCTTCACAAATTACAAATCACTTTCAGTTGTTTTTTCTGTTGACCTTTTTTTTATTTGACGTCATTATTTTTGTTGAACCTTTAGGTCAGTTCCAGGGCGAGCGTTCTCCGTCTCCGTTCGGTAAGACTTCCCTCACGGCGTCTCCTCTTTTATCCCAAAACAAACCCTGTCTCTGCAGCCACTTTAATTGAGACTCGCTCTCTACTATCCTCATTTCTCACGCACTAAACTCCTGGTTTTCCTCCAGATTCCTGCTCTTTCCTGCTGCCTCCTCTGTCGGTGAATATTGGAAAAGTGAAGTCGTTGTGTTGTGTTTTGTTGTTGTAGCTGGGCTGGACATCGGCCCCATGGACTCAGGCCGGACTCAGCGCTCGGTGCAGGAGGAGCCTCTCGATGCCATCCTCAGCCCCGAACTGGACAAAATGGTGTCTGACGGTGAGATTAGTCACGTTTCATACAAATAAATCTGTGAAATTAAAGCTGCGCTAACTCACTGTGTATCAAAACAGTCACTTTTATTAAAGTCGTAAAATATGAATTAAACAACCCATTAAAATTCAAATTCATTTACGTAAAGACTACCCCATTATTTTTATCTGCAGAATACTTCAGTTTGTGGTGGTGTTTTAGTATTAATTATACCTCAGTATTAGCATGTGCGTTAGCGTTGAGACATAGACAGCTCTCTTTCTAAAAGCAGAAGCTATAGTGAACTTTTGTGTACTTTTTAACATGTGGTCAGTCACGTCCGCCCCCAGCTCCCTGTTGACTGCAGTATTTTTAAATATTTGTTTGTTTTAGCACAGTTCAGCCAAAACCACATAGAGATGAAAGTGGACAGGAAGTAGTGACGCTAACAGTGACGCTAACATCAGGGCTGCACAAGGCTAAAGACATGTGCCGATGATGGATTGGTTGACTAAAAAGGGTGCGCTGCAAAAGCTCTCGAAACTTCTTCTCTGTGTGTCTGACCCAAACTGCACTCACAAGACTGCACCTGCAGGGGGCGCTCTTCTAAAACTACTATTTATTCAGAAAAAAGGAGGAGGAAACAGTGTATTTATATGAGGACAGATTAGATTTGTGAATCATGAGTTTAATTGCAGGGCCTTTTACTTTTGGACACGTCAGTATGAATTAACTTCACATTATTAAACTTGTGTTGTGTTTTCCCAGGAGCGATTCTCAGTAAATTGTACAAAATCCCAGGTAAGTCTCCTCAGTGCTGTGTTTACACTTTTATATCCATGTGTTCATTTTGATGGATCTTGTGGTGTTTCTGTCAGAGCTTGAGGGCAAAGACGTGGAAGACCTGTTCACTGCTGTCCTCAGTCCAAACCGCAACAGCCAATCAGAGCCTCAGGCCAGCAGCAAGCCCCACCCCCCTGCTTCAGGTACACACACCTGTTTAGCACTTGTTTAATATTATAATGGCATAAAACACATGTAAGCCATCACTGACCCATAACGAGGCCTGGGGGTGTCACCTGCTTGTTTCCATGGAGATAAGTTTAATGTCAAACTGTGGAACTTTCCTGGCAAAGCAATAACATCTCCATGAAGACAGGCATGCAGCAGACCCTCCAGCAGAAAAGTTCCATAGTGCAGCAGTAATGATTATCTAATGTGTTCAGGTGGACAGTTCCCGCGCCTCCCGCTGGTGAACGGTCTGATGGGCGCCTCCTCTCACTTCCCCGCATCTCCCATGATGCCTCTGGGCCCACAGGCCACGCCCCGCTTCAGGGTGGCCCCTCCCCCTCACTCAGGCTCCGCCACCCCCCTCCCCGGCCCCGCCCACTCCCTGCAGCCGTCCAGTCAGGCGCAGTCTCCCGCAGACGACCAGGACGTGCTGTCGACGGCGCAGAGAGGGATGCTGAAGTGGGAGAAGGAGGAGCCTCTGGGAGAGCAGGCCACAGTCGCACCTGTGCTCTACTGTAACATCAAGTTCCCCCAACTCAAAGAGCAGTATCCAGGTGAGTTTAAACCACTCAAAGAACAGTATCCAGGTGAGTTTAAACCACTCAAAGAACTAAAGTGGGTCTAGGTCTGGTTCAGTTCCGGGTGTGATAGTCTTGGTTTTAGATCTAGTATAGACCTGGTTTGAGTCCTGGTTTAATTCTAGTAGTGTCCTGCTTTAGTCTTGCTTTAGTTCTGCTTTAGACTCGGTTGAGCCCATTTCCTCATTCATTTTTATGTTGTTTTTTTTTTGAGACTGGCCTTCGAGGATGAAGCAGATCGCCAAACTGTGGAGGAAAGCCAGCTCCCAGGACCGCGCTCCGTTTGTGGTCAGTCTAAAAGTCCTGTTCACACAAACAGTTCATAACTGCACATGTACTTACACTTATTTATATTATAACGCAGCACTGGGATAATCATCAAGTATTTCAGATCAGGGTTTTCTGTAGATGTCAGCCATGCATGTTTGAGTAATCTAGTGATCACTCCTTGGCCCTATTCAAACCCTCCTTACAGTTAGCAGCACGAGCCTGTACGAGGCTCCGCCCACAAGTCTATGTCCCCCATGCTCCCACAGTACGAGTCTGTACGAGGCTCCGCCCACAAGTCTACGTCCCCCATGCTCCCACAGTACGAGTCTGTACGAGGCTCCACCCACAAGTCTACGTCCCCCATGCTCCCACAGTACGAGTCTGTACGAGGCTCCGCCCACAAGCCTCCGTCCCCCAGGCTCCACACGACAATTCTCCATAAATACACAAAAACATGACACAAAACTGAACACAGCATCAAAAACAAATCTGAAACATATTACTTTATACTTTATACATTGTTATTGGTAAACATAGTATTTCCAAACAAAAAAAGGAACATGGTGATCTAAATGTTCTGTGTTAAAACTCCACAGAAGTCAAATACCTCCTCTTTAAATTGTGTATAATTTTCCAGCAAAAAGCGCGAGACAACCGCGCTGCTCAGAGAATCAACAAAGTGCAGCTGCCTCCTGACCCTCTGAAACGCCTCGCCCCGCCGCCGCAGATGACCTATGACCCCGTTTCCATGGAGACGGACACCATGTTCAAGGACCCACTGAGGCCCAAGGAGACGGAGCAGGAGCAGGAGTGGAAGATGCGGCAGGTGAGGCGGCCATTTGACACCATCCACATCATCTGTGTAGAGACGCAGGGGAAACCGAACCTCACTTTGGTTTAGGCTCGGGTTTCCATCTAATATGATCCTGGTTTAATCCTGATGTAGACCTGATGTAGACCTGGTTTAGTCCTAGTTTAGTATTGACTTAATCCTGTGGTTGAGACTTTGTTTAGTCCTGATGTAGAATTAATGGAATCCTGGTTTAGACCTGGATTAGTCCTGGTTTAGTCCTAGTTTAGGCTTTGGTTTGTCCTGTGATGTAGACCAGGTTTAGACCTGATGTAATCCTTGTTTTGTCCAACGATTATAGACCTGTTTTTTTTCCCGGTTCAGTCCAGGTTCAGTCCTGGTTTAGCAGTCTTTTAGTCCTAGTTTAGCCCTTTTGGGTCCAGCTTTAGTTCTGGTTCCGTTTTGGTTTATCCCTGGTTTAGTCCTGGTTCAGTCCAGGTTTAGCCCTGGTTCAGTCCTGGTTTAGTCCTGGTTTTGTCCTGGTTTAGCCCTGGTTCAGTCCTGGTTTAGGCCTGGTTTAGCCCTGGTTCAGTCCTGGTTTAGTCCTGGTTAGGTCCTGGTTTAGCCCTGGTTTAGCCCTGGTTTAGTTCTGGTTCAGTCCTGGTTCAGTCCTGGTTTTAGCCTTGATTTTAGTCCTGTTTAGTCCCAGTTTATCACCGGTTTGGCCCTGGTTTAATCTCAGTTTAGCCTTGGTTTAGCCTTGGTTTAGTCCTGGTTTAGTCATGGTTTAGCCCTTTTTCAGCCCTGTTTTAGCCCTGGTCTGCTTGTAGTCGGTTTCCCCTGGTTAGTTCCATAGTAGTCAGCTGCATGCGTTTCACAGGTGTGTGGGTGGGGCTCATTTGCATATTGACATAATCATTTGAATATTAACGATGTGCATGAGGTTTCACTAATGTCTCTAACTGTCATTGAAAAGGGAGAGGTAAATGAGAGATGGGGCTCCGGGCTAAAATCACCATCACATAAAGATTGTCCCTTCCAGGCATCTGTAGCAGGAGCGGGCCAAGAGCCTCTGGTAAGACCTCACTCAACAGGCAGACTTCTGTGTCCAACGCCCTGAGCTCCCTCCACAGGCCACTCGAGTAACTGCAGCTAATCTGGACTTTAAACTGCACCATTCACATGTGATTAGAACACTGAACTGGGCTGGATCCAATACTCCAACTTGGTTCATTGTTCATTAAAAACCAGGAGCTTAGTTGATACTTTGCAGTGACATCATGCTGGGGGTGTTCTACGTGTATCTCTATTAGCGGAATGTTCAGCAGTTTCCATGGTGACACAGTGCACACATTAGCAAACACAGACAAAAAAAGTTTTAAGATTGCCTGAAAATTCAAGGAAAAATTGAAAAAGGATTTAAAGAGCATTTTCATTTTCCTGTGATCAGTCCGAGCGTTCATGGTCCTGTTTAGGAGTTTGACTGATAGTGACAAATCAGCTCATCTGTTGTAGTTCCAGCTCTTGTACCAGCTCTTTCTGGACAGATTGTGTTAAAATAAAGCTCAGATTAAAGTCTAATTTGAGAAAAACAGAGCAGTGCTTTCAGTTGGCTTCACACCCCCAGGGAATGTTGATGACATCAGCTGCAAAGTGTCAATACCAAACACTGTAGAAAAGGGCTGCTTCAGACATAACTGAAATTAACATGTTTTAAAACAATTATTTACACTGTCCAAACTGAACGTGTACATGAAGAATATACTTATTAACGTGTATTTATTACTAATGTTGTGATCCTTGTTTTAAAGATCATATATTACACAAAACTGACTTGTTCTAATGTTTCCTCCTCAAAAACACCTGGAGTTGTGTTTGTTTCATTCACATGTTTGAGGAACTCTTTATTATTAGTCTGTCTACATCTCCAAAGCTCCAAACGCTCTGTTCCACCTTGTGATGTCATCAAGTGGTAGTTTTCAAGTTTCTAGTGAAGGTGTATGGAGTTTAAAAACACAGTGGAGCACTTCCTGTATCACAACTCAATGACATCACAAGGTGGAATGGAGTGCAGAGCTCAGTGTTAAACGTATGAATGAAACAAAACACAACTCCAGGTCTGTTTGTGATGAGGAAATGACATTGGAGCAGAGCAGAAAATGGTGTGATGTGGATTCTTTAAAGCTGCTTTTGAATTCAGCCCAGTGTTTATTTGGTTTGAGCAGTAAATGTGAAGTCCACACAGCTGTTAGGGTTAGCACTGTCTCCTCAGAGCAAAAAGCCCTTATGTCTGATTTCCTGACAGCTTGCATGTTCTGCCTGTGTCTGCAGTTCAACATTAGGCTAACCCTCCAGCTAGGTGCTCCTGCCCAGGCTCAGATCTGGTCCTGAAGAATGGGTCAGATGTCAAGGTCAAATGTAGCTCCACAATCTGATCATTTGACCCTCAGAGGATCTCAGATAGTTGGACTCAGAACTCTCAGACCCAAACCGTGGCCCAGAGCTGGTGTCTGCTGCTCAGTCTGTCTTTGAACACTGTTTTTATTCTAAGTGAAATAAATAAGTCATTATATTTAAAGTGAAACAGGAGAGAGAATGAGTCACCCCTGCCCCTGCTAGAACTGCACCACAACAGGGACTACGCTTTTTACATCCAATAGATATTTAAATGATTTTAGATTCTTGTGGATGTAAAGCCTCAGTGATGTCTCCATGTTGCGCCCCCTGCTGGTCACTGCATGCTCCATCCTCAGAATCAGGGACAGAGAGCATTACCACGCCATGTAACAACGCCATACCAACTCAACTCAGTGCAAACTAATGGACCACTTCCAACTGTACCATGTTTTATGAGCAGTTTTACTGTTCAAGTGTCCCACAGTAAACACAGCCTCCTTTGTCTATTCGGAGTCTGTGTTTACACGGCCATCTTTACTCACAAACACCCTTGAAATCTATAATCTATAATCAGATTGGGCTGGGTCACATGCCAACAAGTCATACTCATGTTTCTTATAATTGATGAGCACACGCTATAGCAGGATGGGAGGGCATCTGACACACAGGGCTGAGGAGGATGGGAGGGCATCAGTATTGTGAGTGTACGGTCCTTTAGTTTGTGCGGTTGGTGATGGCGTCGGTGTCTCACTTCGTTCTGTGCGTTGCAGCAAATGCGTCAGAAGAGTAAACAGCTGGCCAAGATGGAGGCCACTCAGAAACTGGAGCAGGTGAAGAATGAGCAGCTCCTGCAGCAGCGGCAGCAGCAGATCCTCACCAGTCAGAGGCTGTGTGGCGGTGTTTCCCCGGATACCGGCAGCCGCAGCCCCATGGCGTCCAATCAGCAGCTGGTGGGAAGCGGCGGCACGTCGGGATTGGCGGATGACGTGTTCCTGCGCCCTCAGGCTCCGCCCCTCTCTGGCTTCTCTCCCTCCTCTCCGCAGATGTTCTCCCCGCCCTCCTCGCGACCCTCGTCCCCATGGGACCCCTACAGCAAAGTGGTGGGCACGCCGCGGCCGCCTAGCGCTCCACAGCCCCCCCTACAGGCGCGGAGGAACTCTCTGAGCGCCTCTCCTGCCCACGATGCACTGGGGTCGCCCGCCCCCTCTCCAGACACCAAAGGAGCAGAAATGTTCAGGAGCATGGCCCCTCAACAAAGTAAGGCCCCCACACTGAACCTCAGAACACCAGGTTCCCCCTCACAAGTATAAGAGTAGATAAGGACTTAGGTCGTGTTTTACAGCGTTTACCACTTCATGACATCACAGGAGCTTTATTAGAGAGCGGAAAATGTTTAGGAGAGTCAGTGGGGAGGAACGACATTTTCTTCTGTAAAAGCTCCAAACTATAGACAGACTTTGGATCACACACAGAACTGAGCCTCTTAAATCACATGTTTATGAGTCCGTGTGCTGAGGAAATAATTATTGCGGCTCCATGGACATAAATTAGGCCAAAAAACCCCAAAACTGCTCATAGTTCTGCCTCAGTGCCACTCAGGGAATGTTCATGGACCTTTTTTTTAATGTTGTCAGTGATTAACTGACTAATTCATTTTATTTGTTATGTTCTGACATCATTGTTTTAGTCTCTGTACGTGGCTCTGGCTCTAACCTCTCCTCCTCCTCCTCAGCTCTGCAGCAGCCTCGTCCTGGGATGCTCAGTCCCTCTGCTCTGGACCATTCTCGCCAGCCGTACCAGCGGCCCGTGTTCAAGGCGCCCATGCCCCCTCACCAGCAGATGCCAACTCATCAGCCGGACTTCTCTGCGGCACGACGGGACCCCTCTCGTCCCACAGACCTGGGCTTCCCTCTGAACCAGGACTTCCCCTCCAGCCCTCTCTCCGGTCTGGGCTCGCCTCACCGCAGCCCTTACTCTCAGGCCCCCGGCACCCCGAGACCTGACTATACCCAGCAGGCCGGGGAGGCCCTTAGCCACCAGTCCCCCCTGACCTCCAGACCCTCTCCGGACCCTTATTCCAACCCACAGACACCTGGCACCCCACGCTTCCCCCGCTCGCCCGTGGGCACTCCCAGGCCCTCTCCCGAAGCCTACACCCAGGGAACAGACACTTTCTCTGGGCAAGGACCCACTGCGTCTGGCTCCTCTCCCAGAGCTCCAGGGCTGAGTGCAGAGGCAGCTGGATTCCCCCCACATCATCAGGTAAAGATTTTAGTTCACATTAGACCAACAGGAGTCCTGGTTGAGTCCTGGTTGAGTCCTGGTTGAGTCCTGGTTGAGTCCTGGTTGATGTTAGTTTAAATAATAACTCCACGTTTAGTTCAGGCCGATTTATTCAGTAACCGCCATGTTCAACTGCACTGCAACAACAACCCCACCTTCTCCACCCGAACAGGCATGTAACAACTCCCAAAAGGGAACTGTAGGGCCCCCTAGCTGTGAGGCAGGTAGGGTACACATACAAACAAAAGCTAACAATCTCACTCTCTTTAAATAAAAAAATGTTTAGACCCCAGCATAAAATAATCAGCTCATGAACCATAAACACAAGCAGAACAGAATAACATGAATGTTTTTGACAGAACAGCCCATTCATTTAACAGCCCAACGTCCTTCATGAAGAGCCTTCAGCAGCATAGCTGAGGATGCTCCCTTTTTGGTTAGGCAGTCTGCAAGCTGCTCTTTGGTTTCTGACCATAACACCTGCTGAACCGTTTTTGTTTGGATCAGTTCTTTGATGGAACTGATTTCTAAGCGCAGCCTTTTTTCAGTAACAAACTTGATAGATTTTAGTGCATCAACAAGAGAAAAGTTATCAGTGACACAGATTATTGGTACAGGGTGATCAGTACAACCAGCATTAAGTTCAGAAAACAATGTTGACAGAAAAATGGCATTGTCAATACCCTCAGACATTGCTAATGTTTCACCTGCAAGCGTGCTTCTGACAACTCTCTTGATTCTCTTTGACTGCCATGAAATAGGAGAGAAATGTCCATTGTCACCCATCAAAACAATAAAATGCCCACCTTGAGTTCCCCCATCTGACAGATTGGCAAAAGATGCATCTGTGAAAGTAACAATCTTTAAATTACTGTCATTCCCAAGATGCTGGAAATTCAGCTTAACTGACTTTGCCTTAAGTTTACACCCAACCCTGTTTGCTTCAATAATAGTCTGTACAGTGGCCTGTTTGAGATTAGATGCTAAGTTACTCGCATCAAACATGACATCAGGTCTGCAACCCACAGAAGTTGCCCTATCTTAGATCTGAGCTGATCTCTCTCTGCCTCAGTGAGGGGTGAGCTGGGCTCTGCTGCTCGTGAGGGCGTGAGTGGAATAGGCTGCAAGTGCTGAATGTATGTCTCTTGGTGTATTTGTACATTTTTGTCCAAAGTAACTAAATCCACACCCACATAAGAAAAGCTATCCTGAGCTTCACGACCAACATTAAACTTGGATCTGAGATTGGGTATAACAGTCGTCAAAAACATTTGTGTGCCACCCCAAATGAAATCATCAACATGGCAAGCTAACACACCAGTTACATTTTTGTCCTCATCTAACCAGTAGAAAACTGCAGGGTCAACTTTAGATATGACAGCTCCTGCTTCCATCATTATGCTTTTCACTCTGTTATACCAATACAGTGAGGCATCAGCTAAACCATACACACATTTTTTCAGTTTCCAAAGTTTTCCTGTGCTGTTGGCCTCAGGAGGAGGTCTGATAAAAATGTCTCTAGACAGTTCCAGTCCCTGTAAGAAGGCAGATTTTATGTCCATTGAATGAAGTTGCCACTGTTTTTGACAACTCACTGCCACAAGGAGCCTCAGAGACTCAGAAGCACAGGTTGGAGAGTCCTTTTGTAGCTCAGAAACTTGTAATTCCTCAAATCCTCGTGCAACAAGCCTGGCTTTTGGTACTAATCCATTGTCTGTCTCTTTCAGAGTGCACACCCAACGAGTGGAGATGCACTTTTGTCTGCTGTCCTCAGTTTCCTCAAACACGTTGTTTTGTATCCAGCTTTTTATTTCATTGGTCTTGGCTTCATCAAATGACATATCTTTGGTCACAAAAACATCTTCACATGTGTCAGGAGCAGGGGGCTGAACCTGAAGATCCTCCAACTGCGACAAATCAACTGCCTCACTGTTACCTGCCTCCTCAGCAGGCTCAAGTAGCTCCAAGTTGTACCAGTTCTTATATTTTCCTTTGGCTTTGCCAGCCCGTCCCAATACTTTTGCTGTTTGAGAAGCACCACTCTCTGTGTTTCTGAATGTCACAACTTGACCTATCTTTACATTTATGTTTCCAGCATCCAGTCTCTCTGCCACTACATTTTCAGGAGCAGGCAGTGGATCATTGTTAGTACTTTCTACATGTATCTCTTCTGTATCCTCATTTATGTCATACGAGTGTTGTTCATCGCTGTTTTCTTTGTCGTAACTAATCTGAGGTTCTTCATGTTCCTGAGTGACTTTCCTAAGCCTGAGCTGGTGAACTCTGACACAGGTGCCTCCGTGCTTAACAAACACAACTGCACCATCCTGCCCAATGACCACCTTTCCACTCTGGACAGTCCACACGTTTGTAAAAAACCTTGTCCCCCTGTTCATACCTCTCATTGTTGGGACGCAGCTGTTTCTTTAGTGCTCTCCGGATCCGCTCTGAACACTCTGCCTCTGTGAAAGCCTTCCTTGCAGCGTGCAGAGCTGAAATGTGCTTGGCCACTCACTTTTGGTGGTGCCCTCCAGCGCTGGTGCTTTGTCAATCAACACAGAGGGTAAGTTCGGATTCTGCCCGAACACAAGCTGATGTGGACTGTAACCGAGGACACTTTGCATGCAGTTCTTTGCCATGAGAGCCCAGTCCATGGCAGTACTCCAGTCACATCCAGTGCTAGTTTTCACTTTCAGTATGATCTCAGTCAGGGTTTGATTGTGGCGCTCTAGCAGTCCATTACTCCATGGGCTGTACGCAGGTGTGGTCTTCACTTCAATATTAAGGTTTTCAGCCATGTCTCTCACTTCTTCATTATTAAACTCCCCTCCATTGTCACTGAACAACTTTTGTGGTGGTCCGTGAACACTGATCCAATCATGTATAAAATGCTTGACTATTTCAGAAGACCTCTTGGTGGTCAGGACACTTCCTGCACTAAATCGAGTGAACTGGTCAATAATGTGTAAGTACCACACCCCTGGCTCAAGCTCATGCAGATCTACAGCTACAGTCTCATTATAAGTAGATGCCAGGGGCAGACCAGCTGCAGGTTTGGGTTTGGTCTTACAGTATTTTTGACATGCTTCACACTGACCTATGACCTTATGCAGCAGGCTGATACATTCTGTGTCTTTGTTTCCAGAACTATTCAAAAGTCTCTGTAGCTTATCAGCAGAAGCATGTCCAAACTGTTTGTGAAGTTTCTCTAAAACTTTTATCTTGCTTGTGCTCATTTTGTCTGTGTTTGTCAGTACTTCTTCCTCTGTGATTGCTAATATCTCATCAGCATTAGCAGGACATTTATCCTTACTGTCTACTATGTTCACACAGTAATGTCCTGAGCTAGTAAAGTCTAATTTGATAGGTTGATTGAACATCACTGCGCTGTCATTTTCCATATCCAGAACTGTCCCTGCTCTTTTCAATGACGTCTTACTCAAAAGCAGCGGGATATTAACAGGTACCACCTCAGTTTCGATATTGCATTGTGTATTGCCAATCTTGGCTGGAATCTTTACCTTTTTGACAGAATACACCACTTTTCCATCTCCAAACTTGAAGGGCCTATGACTCTGTATTTCAGTTTTTCTCACTGACTTGACATTTTTCTTTTCTGACACACTAATGTAGTTGTCCAGCCACTCTTGTCCACATACTGTCCTAGTGCAAGCAGTGTCTATTATAGCTGAGCCAAAACATTCAGTCATGAATATTTCTGCATCTGTTGGTGATTCTTTGGTGTACAAGGTAATGTTACACTCTTCCACTCCTGTCTTATCAGCTATTTGGACACTCTCACCTTTATGTGGGCAATCTTTGGCCCAATGAAATGTGCTTTGGCACACTGCACATTTTGATCGTCGTCTGAACTTGTCCAGCGGGTTTGTACCGGGCTGTGGAGTTTTGGGTTTGGCGCTCTGTTGCCACGATTTGCCTTTTTGCCGTCGTTGCTCCATTGCAAACACAGTCTCTTGACTAACGTTTATTCCCTCTGTAGTGACACTCGTTTTTCCGCCAAATATTCTCTTCAGTGCGGACTTCATAGAGGCGAATGTTAAATCCGTGCATGCCGTTAGAGCCAACTGCCTGTCGGTCACATCCAAGCACGCAGTGTCCAGCAGTGTAAAAGCTAAAACTGCATCGGGTAGCTCCATTTTGTACTTTCTCATACTTGAATACCGCTGCTCGAAATCAATAATATAATCCACCATGGACACATTTCTATCTTTCACAATGCGGTCAAAGTCAGTGTAAGCTTCATAGAGCCGGTCTTTCTCATCTTTAAGGAACATATCATCAAGTTTCGCAAGCAAAGTGGCCATTCCAGTGTCTTTATTTAAATCATCTACCGGTATTTCCATCGCCGTCTCTCGCGCTCTGCCTGATAGCGCCAAAGCCACAGCGAGAGCCTGTTTTTTCTTCTCCAAATCGGTAACTCTGGTCCAAATGCCGACTTAATTTTTCCAGCTTTCGTAGGGTTTTCCCTCTTCAAATGGTGGCGGAACTCTGTAGTTACTAACCATCCTGTGCTACCAATATTAGTTTAAATAATAACTCCACGTTTAGTTCAGGCCGATTTATTCAGTAACCGCCATGTTCAACTGCACTGCAACCAACAACCCCACCTTCTCCACCCGAACAGGCATGTAACAACTCCCAAAAGGGAACTGTAGGGCCCCCTAGCTGTGAGGCAGGTAGGGTACACATACAAACAAAAGCTAACGGTTGAGTCCTGGTTGAGTCCTGGTTGAGTCCTGGTTGAGTCCTGGTTGAGTCCTGGTTGAGTCCTGGTTGAGTCCTGGGTCCAAATAAAGAACAGTGCTGAAATTAAGAGCCTAATAAGAGATTAAACTAAGAGACACACTTGGAATTTGTCCTCTGTGAGACCCAAATGTCCCTGTGTGTCCTTGGGGCCTTATTCTGGTTAAAAGCTGCTATCCCTGTAGTTTAGATCTGTACAAACATGTTCTGAAATATGATTGTGGTGTGTTTTAGTTCAGTCTCACACCTCAATTGCTTTTTTTTTCCCAGCGTTCTCCGGGTCGACCACAGCCTCAGCAGCACACTCCAAAGCATGCTGGGATATCAGAGGAGGGACACACTCCAGGTCACGACCCCTTTGAGCAGAGTCACATAACCACGGGCTCTCAGAACGACAAGCTGCTCTCGTCCAATGAGCTGTCAGCGCTGGGAGCCGACGGACCAATGAGCATGATGCCTCAGATTGGCGACTCGGAGGACAAACTGAGACAGGTGACAGAGATGGTACAGAGCAGACAATCTCTACTGCATGAGGCTTGTGCACGCGCCTGAACCAGTCACCAGTGTCTCCACTTGGACCCACCCCTCTGTGACCCCAGACTGACCCCTCTGTGACAACAGACTGACCTCCAGACTGACCCCTCTGTGACCCCAAACTGACCCCTCTGTGACCCAAGACTGACCTCCAGACTGAACCCTCTGTGACCTCCAGACTGAACCCTCTGTGACCTCTAGACTGACCCCTCTGTGACCCCAGACTCTGAACCCTTTGTGACCTCAGACTGACCCCTCTGTGACCTCCAGAGTGACTTCCAAACTTGACCCCTCTGTGACCTCCAGACTGACCCCTCTATAACCTCTGACCCGTGTGTGACCCCAGACTGACCCATGTGTGACCCCAGACTGACCCATGTGTGACTCCTCAGCACAGTTCACAGACTGCATGAGTGGGGAGCACAGAGCTTCATCATGTCACATTTCTGTGGTTGATTTTAGCCCTAAATCCACTTAACAGTGAACGGAAGGTTCCGCATGTAACTCCAGTTCTATGACTCCCTCCTGACCAACAGAGGGCGGTGCTGAGAGCACTGAATGTTCATGTGGTGCTTTGAGCAGCGCCCTCTGGTTGTCAGTTGATGCATGCTGTGTTTGTGTTTTGGTCTTTGCTCTGACCGTCCTCTGCTCCACAGCGTCAGCGTCTGCGGCAGCTCATCCTCCGACAGCAGCAGCAGAAGAGCGCTCTGCGGCAGGAGAAGGGCCTACAGGAGGCAGGGCCGGGGTCTGCCGCAGCCACAGCCGCCCCGGGGCTCGCCACAGTTGCACCGGGACAGACCACCACACCTACGCCGGCGCCCGCCCCCCCCCTTACACCCGTGCAGGCCCCTTCCACCCCGGCTCATTTACCTCAGACTCCTACGGCTCCTGGACACGCCCCTTCTGCACCGAGCCCCGCCCCCTCAGCTCGTCATTGGCCTCAGGAGGAGTCTGACCCGTTTGGACGGCCCCCTCCGCCGTATCCCGGGCAGATGAGGCCCGTGGCTCCGCCCACTTTGAGGCTTCACCCCGAACAGCAGCTGCAGGGCTTCCCACCTGGAGAGGCAGGGGCCTTCCCCCGACAGATGCTCATCAGAGGACCCCTCCGGTGAGATGTGTTACCATGGAGACCTGTCTCTGGTTACCGTGGAGACTCTTTTGTTAGCCCCTGTGTGACCTCTCCTCTCTGTGGCAGGTTCGCTGTTCCTCCAGGAGCTCCAGGGCTTCAGGACTCCTTCATGCGTCCAGCCCAGGGCCCGGTGCCTGGTGCTGGGCTGTCTGCTCCAGAGGGAGTCCCTGTGCCTATCCGCAGACCCTCAGACTTCACTGGGATCAGACCTCTCTCTGGACCCCCTCACCCCCACATGATGCCAGGTCTGCCCTTAATAACAGGTGTACTTTCTCTCTACAGCTCACACACATTAGACTTCTCAGTGTAGCGTTAGAGGAGTATCAGTATGTACCTGTACCAGGTGTACTTCATGTCTACAGTGTTAGAGGAGTATCAGTGTGTACCTGTACCAGGTGTACTTCATGTCTACAGTGTCAGAGGAGTATCAGTGTGTACCTGTACCAGGTGTACTTCATGTCTACAGTGTCAGAGGAGTATCTGTGTGTACCTGTACCAGGTGTACTTCATGTCTACAGTGTTAGAGGAGTATCGGTGTGTACCTGTACATGTTGTGTATCTTACCTGTACACTGTGTTGTCTGCAGGAGTGCCTCAGCCGCCCTTCCTCCCTCGCTCTGTCCCGGTCCAGCCCCACCCCTCCCACAACATCAACATCATGGGTCAGCCGTACATCGAGCTCCGGCACCGCGCCCCCGAACACCGCCTCCGCTTGCCGTTTCCCGTCCCCGAGCAGGAAGTCCCGCCCCCTCGTCAGCAGCAGCCGTTAGCCATTACGGCTAACGTGGAGCTAGCGGGCGGCGAGTCAATGGAGGAGCATCTGGAGGGAGAAGATTCGGCCGTGAAAGACCTGGAGGACGTGGAAGTGAAGGACCTCGTGGACCTCAACCTCAACTTAGACCCAGAAGACGGTATTTAACCAGAAACCTCCACAACAGCACATTTAAAGATGCTCTACCTGATTTTTAAACTGCAAAGGGACAAAGTCTGTATTCAACACTTCTAACTGGCCCGTAGCTCTCACCAACTCAGTGTGTGCGCGTGTGTGTGCGCGTGTGTGTGTGCACGTGCGCGTGCGTGTGTGCACGTGTGTGTGTGTGTGTGTGTGTGTGGTTTTAGAGTAGCTCTTTCAGACAGAGAAGTGAAACTGAGTCTGACCAACAAAGCTCCGTCACACCTAACTCTTTTCCAGCTCTTATTTCCTGGTTGTAATATTTGCAAAAAG
Source organism: Taenioides sp. WSHXM2023 (assembly GCA_029959045.1). Lineage (NCBI taxonomy): Eukaryota > Metazoa > Chordata > Actinopteri > Gobiiformes > Gobiidae > Taenioides > Taenioides sp. WSHXM2023. The sequence continues at coordinate 13,112,205 of CM057105.1, forward strand.
TACTTTTAGTGTTTTTTTTTTTCTCAAACAAATAATGACACTAACTATATTTGTGCGCCTATTTATTCACATTAGAGTCCATTATGTAATTTTGCCATTGTAATGTTTATCGCAATCAAAGTATTTTTTCATGGGCGACGCTGACACAGATTGTTCAGAATCCAGAGCAACTGTTTTGTTTAGTTTTTTAAAATCCAATTATGTAATTTTAATTTACATCAACCTCACCCACAGCCCTTTTCTAACACACACCTATAAGAGCGCTGTTCTCTTTTCTAACACACACCTATAAGAGCGCTGTTCTCTTTTCTAACACACACCTATAAGAGCGCTGTTCTCTTTTCTAACACACACCTATAAGAGCGCTGTTCTCTTTTCTAACACACACCTTTAAGAGCGCTATTCTCTTTTCTCACTAAATGTTAAAACAAAGCTTTGTGTATTCTTAAAGCAGCAAGTCGGACAAAACTAAATACTGGCCTCTGCTGAAGGCTGATGGCCAGTATGTTAAAAAGTGCAAAAATCGGTTATGTTTGATACTGGTCTCTTCCCCTGAGCGCTGATCTCTGCTCTATTTTCCCTCTGTTTCTCCTCTCTTTCTCCCCTCTCTCCTCTCTTTCTCCTGTTTCTCCTCTCTTTCTCCTCTGTTTCTCCTCTGTTGTATTAAACTGGATGTCTTTGTATGTTCAGGTAAAGAGGACTTGGATCTGGCCGCTAATGACCTGCACTTGGACGACTTCCTGTTGTCTGGTAAATTTGACCTGATCGCATACGCCGACCCGGAGCTGAACCTCGACAACGCCGACCTCGACCTCGACCCCATGGACCAGGAGCGAGACAGGAAGTCTGGGGAGCACTCCGGCCAATCGACTCCCTCCACTCAGATCAAACAGGAAGTAAAGCCTGAAGGGAGAGATTCTGGGAGTGTGTCCCAGAATCAGGCGTCTCACTCTGGGCACGTCGCCCCTGTGAGACTCCCTGCTCCTGGAGCTCCGGCAGTGACAGCAGCCGGCCTCAAGGTGGGTTATGTAAATGTGGATAATACAATGGTATGTAGGCCTAAATAAATCAAATTAATGAGGTTAATGTGTGTTTTTAATCAATGAGAAGACTTTCTAAATCGTCAAAATGAGGCACCTCCCAAAGCCCAGAGAATGCCGACTTTTCACAGCTTTCCCTCATGACTATTTTCAGTCATAGACTGTATATAAATGGCCATAGCTAACCCACTTTGCCGCTACGTTCCAAACAGGAAGTGAGCATGGGCGCGCTTCGGCTCCATCGACTCTTCACTTTCTATTGAAAAACCGTGGTCCCCTCTCTCTGTAACTGCTGCTGTCAGGCTCGTCATTTTGGTCTTAAAATGTTCTTGATAATCCCTCGTATATGATCCTGGGTTTTTATTTTGCTATTTTGTCCCGAAATAGATACAAACATTAAATGACCAATCAGTCTTTCCCTAAGGTCTCAACTGTTAGCGTTGGCAACAGGTGTGATTGACAGCGTTGCTAAGTACCCGCATCGCTGGTTTAGCTGGGAGAGGGGGCGTTACCTTCAACAGCCTCACTCCTGATTGGCTCTTTGGTTGCTATGATACTTTCAGTCGGAATTCCAAATATGGAACTCTGCTCCAAATTCACCACTGTAACTGTGCTTGCCTCAATGAGCTTTATTTGACTGAAGCTGAACGCTGTGGGAGATGTCACACTTCTTTATACAGTCTATGTAGCAACACTTTAGTCCTTAATATAAGAGCTGCCAGTTGTGTCTTATTTGTAGTCCCATCTGTCGGAGTTTGTAGTTTCTCTGTGGCGAGGCAGAACAGCCGAAAACTCCATTACGGCCGGAAGCAGCAGCAGTGAGCCGTGCTTTTTCTCAAATCCAAAATGTCTCTTTCAGACTGAGGGTCCACCTGCTCAGAGTCAAGCCCCGCCTGTTTCCATGGCAACAGGTAATTCACTATGACATCACCTTTTGACTACACCTCACCCATACAAAGCCGAGACCTGGGTTCAACCTGGATCAAAACCGGACTTACTTTTTCTGGACTAAATTTGACCAAACTTTGGCTGAAATAGACCAACTCTAGGTTTCTGAACTTTCATTTTGCTTTTTCACTCTTACGACTGTAGTATCACACTCTGAACGTTTGTGATGACCTTCTTAAAATGGCCACATCAACTTAATTTCCACAATTTCTCACGTTTTCAAACTTGTTTCTTCCTCTCACAAACCCTTGTGCACTCCCCCAGTCTTCACATGCATGAGCTGTAGTGCATGTCTCGGTCACATGCACAGCTGTCGTGCGATGGTGGTCTTTCACGTTTCTCTGACCTTCAGTCTTCCCTCTGCGTTCGATTCTCGTTCGATTAGAGCACAAACTTTACAACAGAAACTGGTCAGGTTCCAATGTTAAAGGTCCTGTATTAGGCAAAACTGACTCTTGTGAGCTTTAAGCAGTGTTCTAAAGCCATTACCTCCTCAAAAACAGACCTGGAGTGGTGTTTTGTTTCGTTCACATATATATGATGAATCCTGTGTTATTAGTCTGTCTACAGCTCAAAATGCTGTTTTCCCCTTTTGTGATATCATGAAGTGGTAGTTTTTGATTCTAGTGAAGGTGTGTGGAGTTTAAAAACACAGTGGAGCACTTCCTGTATTACCACATGACATCACAAGGTGGAACAGAGTGTTTTCAGTTTGAGAGAAGAACTTGTGTTAAATTTGCAGGTTTGTGTGTTAAACATGTGAATGAAACAAAACACAACTCCAGGTGTTTGTGACGAGGAAACGACATTATGTCACAGATCAGAAAACAGCGTAATATGGGCCCGTTAAATCCCACTTATATTTTTTCTGCCTCTCAGCTCCTCAGCGTGTTTTCCAGCAGAGGGCGCTGGGGCCTTCCTCTTTGGCCCCTCCTCAGAGTCTCCATCCTCGTGTGGTTCTGAATCCTCAAATCCAGTCTCAAAACCAGGGCCCAGTCCAGACCCAGGCCCAGTCCGAGGGCCAGGGGGACCCCCAGGACCCCTCCAAAGCCCGGCCTCTGCTCCTGGAGGAACAGCCCCTCCTCCTCCAGGACCTTCTGGACCAGGAGAGGCAAGAGCAGCAGCAGCAGAAGCAGATGCAGGCGCTGATCAGGCAGAAGGCCGGCACCGAGCAGCCATTTCCCACCATGGGTAAGACCATGAGAGAGAGAGCCAGAGCCAGATAGAACCAGGACCGAGCCAGAGCCAGATACAACCAGGACCGAGCCAGAGCCAGAGCCAGAGCCAGATAGAACCAGGACCGAGTCAGAGCCAGATAGAACCAGGACCGAGCCAGAGCCAGATACAATCAGGACCGAGCCAGAGCCAGATACAACTAGGACCGAGCCAGAGCCAGAGCCAGATACAACCAGGACCGAGCCAGAGCCAGATAGAACCAGGACAGAGCCAGAGACAGTGTCAGACACTACGTTTACATGCCTAGGGAACTCCACGTTTGCTGAACAACCGAATTCAAATCGTCTTTGCCCCAAAACCTGCCCCCGCCTCTTGTCCCATTCTGCAACAGGTCAAAGGTCAAAGAACCCGATAGGTGCGAACGGGGGCCATGAGGCGTTCAAGTGCTTGTAGTAAGTTTGCATAAGCACTAAAACCATTGCAACTATTCTTGCTAAACAGCTAGCATAAATATAACCACACTTTGGCAGAAGTAGATGCGCGAGTCTCATTTGTGTTCATCGTTTAATATAGTATAAATAGACTAAACACACTGATGCGCTGGTTGGGTTCACTTTAATGCAGCGGACTAAACAAAAATGTGCTCGGGGAGTGCTCGGTGGAGTAGTTTGTCATCACTGCTGATCTTAAATGAGTGAGTGTACGTACAAACACGTCGACTATTTGCTTTGCTGTATCTTACCCCATGCAGTTGAACGCCTCCCCTAGTCTACGCCTAATGTGAATCAGACTGTGCTGAATTGTCCTCCTGATGTCTTTCGGAGATTTGATTCATCAGGTCTCAATCGTAATTTGCGGGTTTACATTTATTTAGAAACTTCAGTTAAAATGGAGAAGACCCGGTTTTCCTGACGTGCATGTAAATGGAGTGAGATGCAACCAGGACTGAGCCAGTGTCCGATTTGGATACAGTAGTAGAACAGGCTAAATGAGGCTAAAAACGAGCTGATACGATTGAGGTTAGCTCTGCAGTGAATTTGAGCTGAAAGCGTTGGATGAAGGAGTGGACTAAAAACACAGAGGAGCACTTTTGAAACCACCTGATGACCTCATGCAGTGAAGCCAAGCTCTAACACACATTTAAGAAACAAGCCACAGGTATTTTTGTTTGATGGGGAAACAACATGATAACATGGCTAAAAAATGTAAAAAGCCAATTTAGCAAAATACATGACCTGTTATGTTAATACTCCACAAGACTAAGAAACATTTTGGACTAATCTGGACTAAACCAGGTCTAACTCAGGACTAAACCAGGTCTAAGACAGTCCAAGTCTGAATCTTGTCGGTGTTTTTTTTTAATTAAAAATGCTGTGTTTGGCTCCTCAGACTTTGACTCCATCTCTGACCCGATCATGAAGGCCAAAATGGTGGCTCTGAAGGGGATCAATAAGTTCATGTCCCAGGGTCCTCTGGGGCTGAACTCTATGGTGCGACTCCAGCAGCAGCCAGCAACTCCCGGCGCTGCTCAGGAGGGGGTGCCACCTGCTCCTCTGCCAGGCTCACAGGTAAACAAGGGCAAAAGATCAAAGAGAAGAGGTGAGGGGGTAAGAGGGGCGGGGTCTTGAGGACTAAAGGGGGCAGGAGGGGCGGGGTCTGGAGGACTAAAGGGGAAGGAGGGGCGGGGTCTGGAGGACTAAAGGGGGCAGGAGGGGTGTGGCCTAAAGGACTAAAGGGGGAGGAGGGGCGGGGTCTGGAGGACTAAAGGGGGAGGAGGGGCGGGGCCTGGGCATTGTGCAGCTCCCGGGTCACATACGGCCTTTTAGTTGACTCTCACCGGCCCGTTTAAGATAATTTGTAATTACAAAATAAACTCATGCATGGACTAAACCTGTAGTGCTTTCATTTTAGTGGTGTTTTTTTTTAATTATATTTTTTGTACGGTAACCTCACTTTTTCATTGCTTATTCATAAGCTATACTCTTCCCAGTCTGACCAGCACATCAAAACAATGAGATTTACTGCTTTTTATGAAGAAATACAATTAATATTAGGCAGAATTGAGTTAAACATTTTGGCCCGGCCCTCCACAATATTTTCTGTTTCTCATGTGGCCCATGGAAAAAAATAATTGCCCACCCCTGGTCTAGCAGGTATCCACACTTCAAACTCTGTCCCTGCAGACAGGTGTTTGTATCAGAAACACCTGGCTGTAATCAGGGCAGTGCTGTGTGATGTCATATAGTACATGAAATTGCAAAGGCCACTGGAGGCAGTGCACACTCAGTTTCTGACAGATTATTAACACAAAGCTGCAAATGCACCTAGTTTATTCCAAAATTGCCAAAAAAATAATGAGGAAAAAACAGTTCATTTAGAGTTTTGTTTCACTTAAAACTAAAAGTTACCTTTTTTTGTTTCCAGGACGGAGCATTGAACCCTCCGATGGTGCGGCCAACTCCCCCAAACTTTGGCCCAGGTTTTGTCAGTGAGTATTTCATTATCTCCTAAAACTACCACCACTGTTACTTTCACTACAATGTTATTACTGATACTTCCACTTTTATAATCACTGTCACTTCTCCTACCACCACCAAGACTACTATAAACTCACACTGGCGGCTCAGACGGTAGAGCAGTCTCATGATCAGTCTTCTTTTAAATGTGACCTAACTCCAGGGGTGTATTTCTTCTCCTGTAGACGAGGGGCAGCGGCGTCAGTACGAGGAATGGTTAGGAGAGACACAGAGGCTGCTCCAGATGCAACAGCGCCTCCTGGAGGATCAGATCGCTGCGCACCGTAAAACCAAGAAGGCTCTGTCAGCCAAACAGAGAACAGCGAAGAAGGCAGGGCGCCCCTTTGCAGAGGAGGACGCCGCCCAACTGCGATATGTGACCGAACAGCAGGGGGCAGTGCAGAAGCAGCTGGAGCAGGTCAGGAAGCCTTATTTTTATCTGTATTTTACCCTGAGACTAAAGGAAACTTCTCTACTCATTTCTTCTCATTCATTCATATATTTGTGTTTGTCCAGATTCGAAAACAGCAGAAGGACCACTCTGAGCTCATCGAGGATTACAGATCGAAGCTCCAGCCACGGGCGTTGCAACCTCCCCCTGGAGCCCCCCTGATGCCGCCCGCTCCCCCTGGGTCCCTGGTCCCTGCTGGAGCTCCCCCTGGGTCTCTGGTCCCTCCTGGGGCTCCGGTCGGGCCCCTGGTTCCTCCTGGGGCTCCGGTCGGGCCTGGGCTGATGCAGCACCCCCCTCGTGTCCCTGGTTTGGGGCCTGGAGCTCCAGGATGGGCCCCAGCGCAGGGCATGGGCCCTGGGGTGATGGCCCAAAGGATGCCCCCTCACATCCCTCCACAGATGGGCCCCCAGCCTTCAGCCCAGAGACCAGCGTTCAACACGGGGTCCAATGGCTCCACAGACGCCCCCACTCCTCATGTGAGTGCTGAAAATACAAAGTGTTCATTAAGGTTACCTTTAAAGCTGCTCTTTGTGCTCATGTGATTTCTGTGCTGCAGGTGAAGTTTGACGATAACAATCCGTTCAGTGAAGGTTTCCAGGAGCGAGAGCGACGTGAGCGTCTGAGAGAACAGCAGGAGAGACAGAGAGTCCAGCTCATGCACGAGGTACAGACACTACACACCCTCACTATAATGTATCACATATACAGCCATATATCACATGTACGGCCATATATCACATGTACGGCCATATATCACATGTACGGCCATATATCACATGTACGGCCATATATCACATGTACGGTCATATATCACATGTACGGCCATATATCACATGTACATTCATATATCACATGTACATTCTTATATACATTCATATATCACACGTACATTCATATATCACACGTACATTCATATATCACATGTACATTCATATATCACATGTACATTCATATATTTCACGTACATTCATATATCACATGTACATTCATATATCACATGTACGGCCATATTCATGAGGCTGCAGGCATCTGAAGCACAGACACCACGCCCCCCTGTGGCCCTCAGACTCCATGCAGTCTGATAATGGAGCGTGAGGGTCAGTGTGTCTCATATTTCACTCAGGTTACTTCTGTCTGATATTTAAGTGCATTGTGGGTAATATGTGTGGGGCTTGTATCTTCAGGTGGAGAGACACCGCGCTCTGCAGCAGAGGATGGAGCTGGAGCAGCAGAGCATGCTGGGAGCTGGCCCAAGACCCCCCCTCCTCCCCTCTAACCCCCCCTCAGACAGCCTGTCGCAGATGCCCTTCTTCAGCTCAGAACTGCCCCAGGACTTCCTTCAGTCGCCCCCCTCCCGACCTCCTGCCCCACACCAGCAGACCCCCCACCACCCAGGCTTCCCCGGCGCACAACTCCACCCTCACCACCAGATGGAGCTGCAGAGCCGAGCCCGACACCCAGGTCCTGGAGGCGCTCCTTCCCAGCCTCAGTGCGCCCCTGGTGGGATGGTTCCAGGGGGGATGCCCCCCTCTCTCCCTGGAGCGCAGCGCTTTGGCCACGACTCCTCGTCTTCCTCGCCATCGACACCGCGAGGCCCCGCCCCCATGCACCAGCTCTACTCCGACATTCTGCCCGATGACAAGAACAAGAGCCGCAAGAAAGAGGGAGGAGACAGGACTCCACTCTCGTCGCACTCTGATGACATCACAGCCCCTCCCACTCCTGCCCACTCTGACACAGCCTGCTCCACGCCCACCAGACCCGGCGCCGACCAATCAGAACACTTCTCTCTGGCTCCATCCTCAGAGCTGGAGAGGCAGCTGTCGGTCACTGCTGCGGCCGAGGAAAGAGGCTCCGTTCTGGGGAGGGACTCCCTCAGAGGGCCCCTGTCCACTGGAGCCCGCCTGGAGGTCAAGGTCAGACCCTTTCATTGATGTTACCTGCTGCCACACTGTGGCGCTGTTCTGTTTGTGACCCTCATGGTGGTTGTGTTTCAGGAGGAGCGCGTGGAGGGCGGAGCTTGTTCAGGTGGAGTAAAGATGGAGGACTCAGAGGCAGGAGACAGTGGGAAAGAACTACTGCGCCACTTGCTAAAGGAGAAGTCCCCCTCGGCCACGCCTCCCCCCTCTGCTCCACACGGTGGTGCTATCAGACAGATATCCGTCGACAGTGTGAGGTCCGAGGAAGAGGAAGGATATCTCAACAACTCGGTGAGAAACTTAAATGAGATTTATATAACTCTGCCTTTGTCCTGGTTCTGGTCTAAATCAGTTGTCTGTGGTGATGTAGGGACGCCTGGACAGTCCTGGGGGGGACCTGGATAAAAAAGCTCGGTTTAAGAGACTGAACCGTCCAGAGAAAGAAAAACCTCAAACCAAATACAAGCGCCGGAAACGAGACGAGGAGGACGTGATCCACGCCAACTCCCAAGGGACAGACCCCATCATAACACACCTGCGCCAGGTAAGACATCTGACCATCTGACCATCTGACCATCCTCTGCTCCTCTGCTCCTCTCCTCTGACCCTCTCCTCTCTCCTCTGACCCTCTGCTCCTCTCCTGACCCTCTCCTCTCTCCTCTGACCCTCTGCTCCTCTCCTCTGACCATCTGCTCCTCTGACCCTCTCCTCTCTCCTCTGACCCTCTGCTCCTCTCCTCTGACCATCTGCTCATCTCCTCTGACCCTCTCCTCTGCTTTTCTGCTCCTCTGACCCTCTCCTCTGCTCTTCTGCTCCTCTGACCCTCTCCTCTGACCCTCTGCTCCTCTCCTCTGACCCTCTGCTCTCTCCTCTGACCCTCTGCTCCTCTCCTCTGACCTTCTGCTCCTCTGACCATCTGCTCCTCTGACCCTCTCCTCTGCTCTTCTGCTCCTCTGACCCTCTCCTCTGCTCTTCTGACCCTCTCCTCTGCTCTTCTGTTCCTCTGACCCTCTCCTCTGCTCTTCTGACCCTCTCCTCTGCTCTTCTGCTCCTCTGACCCTCTCCTCTGCTCTTCTGTTCCTCTGACCCTCTCCTCTGCTCTTCTGACCCTCTCCTCTGCTCTTCTGCTCCTCTGACCCTCTCCTCTCTCCTCTGTTGTATCATTGTGTTTCTGTCCTCTTTTTTCCACAGCTGTCTGTTCTTCCGCTGATGGAGCCGGTGCTCAGGGTGGACCTCTCTCTCTTTCCCCCGTACGGCAGCTCTTCTCTGGGCTCAGACTCCAGACTCTCGGGCTCTTTTGGAAACGCCTGTTTAGACGGAGTCACGGACTATTACTCACAGCTCATCTACAAGGTAATCCAATCAATGTTTCTCTCATTTTTGTTCATGATAATTTTTATAGTTTGACATTAATTTCACTAACGAAAGTTGTCATTTTTTTATTTGTTAAATCATAGCTATTGTGTAATTTGTTTACAGTCCAGCTGCGGGTACCAAGACATTTTAAATGGAATTCTTAACAGGCGCTTTACCTGACTTTTACTTTAAAATGTAATAAAATACTGAGTTAATTTTTAACCAGTTTCTGACCATCTGACCATCCTCTGCTCCTCTGCTCCTCTCCTCTGACCCTCTCCTCTCTCCTCTGACCCTCTGCTCCTCTCCTCTGACCATCTGCTCCTCTGACCCTCTCCTCTGCTCCTCTGACCCTCTCCTCTGCTCTTCTGCTCCTCTGACCCTCTGCTCCTCTCCTCTGACCCTCTGCTCTCTCCTCTGACCCTCTGCTCCTCTCCTCTGACCTTCTGCTCCTCTGACCATCTGCTCCTCTGACCCTCTCCTCTGCTCCTCTGACCCTCTGCTCCTCTCCTCTGACCTTCTGCTCCTCTGACCATCTGCTCCTCTGACCCTCTCCTCTGCTCTTCTGACCCTCTCCTCTGCTCTTCATTTAATGATGTTATAATGTTGTTGACGTGTCCTGTTGGACTGAGTGAGTTAAACATCTGTGTTTGTGTTTTTTAGCAGAATAACCTGAGTAACCCGCCCACGCCGCCAGCCTCGCTGCCCCCGACTCCGCCCCCCGTGGCGAGACAGAAACTCGTCAACGGCTTCGCCACGACGGAGGAGCTGAGCAGGAAGGAGCTGAGTGAACAGGAGGGTACGGCTCTATAGATGTTTTTTGTTGTTGATCAGGTATCAACACAGTGGATGCTGATCAGTACACCTAGTCTCGCCCCCTGGGAGAGCCTGAAATCCTGTGAGACACAGACATGATCCCAGACAGACATGATCCCAGACAGACATGATCCCAGACAGACATGATCCCAGACAGACACGATCCCAGACACTGACACGATCCCAGACACTGACACGATCCCAGACAGACACGATCCCAGACACGGACACGATCCCAGACACTGACACGATCCCAGACACTGACACGATCCCAGACACTGACACGATCCCAGACACTGACACGATCCCAGACACTGACACGATCCCAGACAGACACGATCCCAGACAGGACAGCGGCTCTTTGTGCAGGAGAACAAACATGAAATTAAAAACTAGTGACTCTGGGTCATAGTTCCTGCATCATGGATCGAATCGTTACGCTCTGTCAGATAAGTCTTTAATACCTGTTTTTAATCTGATTACAGTGAAAGCTGTGAAACAGAAAGGGGAGGAGCTTCTGAGTCTTAACCACGCCTCCAAAACAGTGGATGTCCCCGCCTCCCTGCCCACGCCGCCGCACAACAACCAGGAGGAGATCCGGTAAGACCTGGCTCAGTCCTGGCTCAGACATGTGCATGGGGCATTTTTAAACAAATAAATAAAATAATAATGTTAGAAACTATTAGAAAATATTTGTCCCAGTGCGTCAGATGCCCTGTCTGTGTGTCAGATGCCCTGTCTGTGTGTCAGAGATGGTTCAGAATGTTCTGTGTGTTTTTTTAGGGTGCAGTTTCTGTCTGAGAGTCTGAGTCCAGAGGAGTACGTCCCCTCTTCGTCTCCGGAGAGTGTCACCGACGCAGAGATCAGCCGATACCCGGATCTGTCCTTCATCAAACTGGAGCCCCCCTCGCCCTGCCCCTCACCTACGATTCCCATCATGCCCTGTGCCTGGGGCAAAGGTCAGACTCCAGCTGCATGTTTTCAGTGGGAAAATTATTGCTCTTTTGTTTTTTTTATACAGATATTTTTGTACTGAAGTTGACACTGAAAGTGGGATTTAAATAAAAACGTAAACACTTTGTACTTTTTTAGGCTCAGCGATGAAACAGGAAGTGAAGTCGGAGCCAAACCTCCAGGCCCCGCCCTCCTGCTCCAACACTGACCTCGTGACCATCTCAGTCACTCTCAACCCTTTGGCAGCTCAGGTAAGAGGACCTGCTTTAATCCTGGTTTAGACCTGGTTTATTCCTGCTTTAGTCCTGCTTTAAGTCCTGCTTTAGTCCTGCTTTTAGAACTGCCTTAGCCCTGCTTTAGCCCTGCATTAGCCCTGCTTTAGACCTGGTTTAGTCATGGTTTTAGGCCTGGTAGGTCCCACTTTTGTGCTTGTCTCTAGTTCTGTCCATTCTGGGTATATTTCAAACCATGGTAACCTCCCTCTCTTCTCCCTCTCTTCTCCCTCTCTTCTCCCTCTCTTCTTCCTCTCTCCCCTCCCTCTCTTCCTCTCTCCCTCCCTCTCTCTCACCTCCCCCTCTCTCCCTTCCCTCTCTTCTCCTCTCTCCTCCCTCTCTCCATCCCCCCCTCCCTCTCTCCCTCTCTTCTCCCTCCCTCCCTCTCTCTCCCTCTCTTCTCCCTCCCTCTCTCTCCCTCTCTCCTCTCCCTTTCTCCCCTCCCTTTTTTCCTCTCCCCTCCCTCTCTTCTCCCTCCCTCTCTCCTCCCTCGCTCTCTCCCTTCCTCTCCTCTCTCCTCTCCCTCTCTCCTCTCCCCTCTCCCTCTCTCCCTCTCTCCTCTCTCCTCTCCTCTCCCCTCCCTCTCTCCTCTCCCTCTCTCCTCTCTCCCTCTCTCCTCTCTCCCTCTCTCCTCTCCCTCTCTCCTCTCTCCTCTCTCCTCTCTCTCTCTCCTCTCCCTCTCTCCTCTCCCCTCTCCCTCTCTCCTTTCCTCTCCCTCTCTCCTCTCTCCTCTCCCTCTCTCCTCTCTCCCTCTCTCCTCTCTCCTCTCCCTCTCTCCTCTCTCCTCTCCCTCTCTCCTCTCTCCTCTCCCTCTCTCCTCTCTCCTCGCCCTCTCCCCTCTCTCCTCTCCCTCTCTCCTCTCCCTCTCTCCTTTCCTCTCCCTCTCTCCTCTCCCTCTCTCCTCTCTCCTCTCCCTCTCTCCTCTCTCCTCTCTCCTCTCCCCTCTCCCTCTCTCTTCAGAATGTCCCTGGGGTGATGGCTGCGATGGCTCAGTTGCTGCGTCTGCCTGTTCCTCTGGATTATCAGCTGCACAGAACCGGACCAGAGCGCAGTAACCTGGCCCTGCTCGCCGGGGTCCGGGTCCCCATGATGCAGGTGAGGGAGGGCATCTGACACACGGGGAGAGGATGTGACACATGGGGAGAGAGGGCATCTGACACAGGTGAATGACATGTTTGTTTTCAGGGTCCGGGTATCAGAGCTCACCGACCTCCAGCTCCTGCGAACAGCGGTCAGTTCATTTAATAAAACACAAACATTAAATCATTTGACCTGCTCCTGACGTGAGTTTAAACGACTTTGTGTTTCTCAGACAGTTTGAACTTTTATTTAAGTAAGGATTTCATTTAAATGCCTTCATAATTTAATAATGATCGTTAACTTAAACTGGCTTTGGCCCGTGTTTACGGTTCTCTAAAAGAAGGAAAAAAAAATCTGTGTTCAGTTTTCATCCCTGTGTAAAAAGTTTAACGTGTGGTATAATTCTCTTTAGTGAGGTTGGAGTTGAACCCGCAGCCTCCTCTTCGGCCTCAGAGTTGCGGCTTCTGCAAAGTGCCTCTGGGAAACGGAGTCCGTGTGTTCAAACAGGTGAGCGGCTCTGTGTCCTTTAGTGTTTGTGTGAAAGTGCCTCACTGTGGTGTGTTTAGTCTGAGCTTATACTCAGACTGTCGCCACGGTTACGGTTTAATCATCTAAATCTATAATCGCTATAGTAACAATGCCAATAAAAGGGGCAGACTCTGATCTGAGTGTGTTTACAGGAGGGACAGGCCCGACCTCCAGGGGGCGCTCTCGTCTTCTGCTCCAGCTCCTGCTCTGCTCAGTACACAGCTCATCCACAGACCAACGCAGCCAATAAGGTGAGACCGGAGGAGAGGGGGGTCACGCGGGAGGAGCTCGGAGTAGAGCCGCTGCTCCTCCAGCTGAGGAGCAGCTGACGAGAGGACATCTGCTCAGGATACCTCCTGGACACTTCCTGGGGACGTGTTCATGTCCCACCAGGAGGAGGCCCCTAAACACGGGCCTAAAGTGTTTTTTTTATTTACTGTTATAGTTCTTCATGTAGCTGTACTTTGATTAACCCCCTCTCTGTCTCTACTCTCACTTCTCTCTCTCTGTCTCCACTCTCACTTCTCTCTCTCTGTCTCTACTCTCACTTCTCTCTCTCCGTTACTCTCACTTCACTCTCTCTGTCTCCACTCTCACTTCACTCTCTGTCTCCACTCTCACTTCTCTCTCTCTGTCTCCACTCTCACTTCTCTCTCTCTGTCTCTACTCTCACTTCTCTCTCTCTGTTACTCTCACTTCACTCTCTCTGTCTCCACTCTCACTTCTCTCTCTCTGTCTCCACTCTCACTTCTCTCTCTCTGTCTCCACTCTCACTTCTCTCTCTCTATCTCCACTCTCACTTCTCTCTCTCTATCTCCACTCTCGCTTCTCTCTATCTCCACTCTCACTTCTCTCTATCTCTACTCTCACTTCTCTCTCTCTATCTCCACACTCACTTCTCTCTCTCTATCTTCACTCTCACTTCTCTCTATCTCCACTCTCACTTCTCTCTATCTCCACTCTCACTTCTCTCTATCTCCACTCTCGCTTCTCTCTCTCTGTCTCCACTCTCGCTTCTCTCTCTCTGTCTCCACTCTCGCTTCTCTCTCTCTGTCTCCACTCTCGCTTCTCTCTCTCTATCTCCACTCTCGCTTCTCTCTATCTCCACTCTCGCTTCTCTCTCTCTCTGTCTCCACTCTCGCTTCTCTCTCTCTTCTCTCTTTGCATCCCCTCTCTCTTCTCTTTGTCTCCCCTCTCTCTTCTCTCGCTCTGTCTCCCCTCTCTCTTCTTTGTCTCCCCTCTCTCTTCTCTCTCTCTGTCTCCCCTCTCTCTTCTCTTTGTCTCCCCTCTCTCTTCTCTTTGTCTCTCTCTGTCTCCCCTCTCTCTTCTCTCTCTCTCTTCTCTTTGTCTCCCCTCTTTCTTCTCTCGCTCTTTCTTCTCTCCATATCTTCCTCTCTCTCTCCTCAGCTGGCGTCTTCTCCTCCCAGTAAAACCCAGCACCATTACGCAAACAACATGTCTTCCATCGCGGTGCACACTCTGCCCCTGAGACCGCCCTCTTCTGGCTCCGCCCCCTCGCCGCCGCTCGCCTTTCCCCCCGCCTCCGCCATCACCATGGAGACACGCCGCACGGACAGCCTTAAGGTGAGCACTGACTCCGCCCATCGACCCCTGAAGTTATAATCCTGCTTTTGTTTTGGGTTAGATGTACAATCATTGTCCCAGTTAGTCCTGGTTTAGTCCTGGTTTAGTCCTGGTTTAGTCCTGGTTTAGTCCTCTTGTAGTAAATGTGTGGCTGTTGCTGCAGGTGAAGGTTAAACTGAAGCCCAGACCTAGAGCTGTTCCTGGAGGAGAGGAGCCGAGACACGGCAAGAGATCCAAGACCTGCAGGTGGAGACGGTGGAGCATCACCCTGAGCAGGTGAGATAACCCCGCCCCCTCAGCAAAGCCCCGCCCCCTCAGCATCACCCTGAGCAGGTGAGATAACCCCGCCCCCTCAGCAAAGCCCCGCCCCCTCAGCATCACTCTGAGCAGGTGAGATAACCCCGCCCCCTCTCTGCAGGTGATGGATTACATAGATAGATTATAGAGAATGCTTTTACTCATCTGAATAATAATAAAAATGTTGATTGCTATTCTACCTCCTACTTTGGCACACACCGCAAACTGTAGGCACTGCTCTGTTTGAAGCTCTTAGACTAATGTGGTTTGTTTTAACACAGTCTGACCATAAAGAGCTGACTTATCTGAACTACAAGAGCTGAGCTGAACTGTGCTGTTCAACAAGTCTCACTCATAAAATTATAGGCTCCTGAAAATGTGTTGGTTAAATTTTTGAGTTTCTGATTATTTTAAAACTTTGACAGTATTTGCTAATGTGTACATTGTCTCCATGGTAACTAAACATTCCACCCTAGAGATACATGAAAAACACCCCTGTAGTGGTGCCACTGCAAAGTATCAGTTTGTTGTCTTTAAGTGAGTTCACAACATTAGAATCCCTGTAGTTTAACCTGAGCTGAAACAGGTGAGGCAGGTGAGGCAGGTGAGAGCCTCAGATGGAGTTTTCTGTAACTGTCAGGTGTGTGACCTGGTTTCTGGTTCCTGTCTCTGTCTCTGTCATTCCTGGGCCCATCCACATGAAACAAAAACTGTCTCAAAGTTCAGTAGATGTGTAGATATTTCTAACTCATTCAGTCCTTCCCTGAAGTGCTGGTATTTTCAAAAGTTTTACAGACTTTCCTGTTGTGTGTTTTTACCCAGAGGGCCATGTGTGCCCCCTGAGCCACTGTCGGAGGAGGACATCCAGACGTTGGGGGCGTGTCTTCATGGCGATCCGACGCCCAAAGACCTGCGCCGCTGCTGCTTCTGTCAGCAACACGGAGATGGAGTGACCGACGGACCTGCCCGTCTACTCAACCTCGACCTGGACCTATGGGTCAGTGCACAAATCCTCTGTGCCCGCTCTGTGCCCGCTTTGTGCACACTGCGTACCCTCTGCGTACCCTCAGTGTTTTTAATTCTTTGGTGCAGAGACGTCTGCTGTGAAAAATGTTAAACTGTGTCTCCTCTGTATCGCCCCCTGCAGGTGCATCTTAACTGTGCGCTCTGGTCCAGTGAGGTGTACGAGACTCAGGCTGGAGCTCTGATCAACGTGGAACTGGCGCTGAGGAGAGGCCTGACCCTGCGCTGTGCCCACTGCCAACAGACTGGAGCCACCAGCGGCTGCAACCGCCTCCGCTGCACCAACACGTACCACTTCACCTGCGCCATCCAGGCCCAGTGCACCTTCTTCAAGGTACAGGGCATCTGACACACGCACGGGGAGGGCATCTGACACACGCACGGGGAGGGCATCTGACGCACGCACGGGGAGGGCATCTGGCACATGGGGACAGTAGTCAGGGCAGTGGTGTAACCCTGTTTCTTGTTCCAGGATAAGACGATGCTCTGTCACCTGCATAAACCGCGCTCGCTCGCCCTCAGCCCCTCCTCCTCGCCCTATGACCCCGCCGTGACCTCCGACCCGTACGACTCGGAGCTGCGGTGCTTCGCAGTGTTTCGGCGTGTGTACGTGCAGCGAGACGAGGCACGGCAGATCGCCGCCGTGGTCCAGCGCGGCGAGCGCCAGCACACCTTCAGAGTGGGCAGCCTCCTGTTCAGGGCCGTGGGGCGCCTCCTGCCCTCGCAGCTCCACGCTTTCCACAGCAACAGCGCCATCTACCCTGTGGGTTACCACGCCAACCGCCTGTACTGGAGCATGCGGCACAGACACAGGTAAGACTCGCCTGTGTTACCTCGGCAACCGCCTCCTCTGATGGTCCATGACATGAGCAGTGAGCTGCAGGTCGCTCAGGCTCTGCTCTACTCGTCCATCAGACTCAGGCTGTTTCTATGGTAACAGGACTATGCGGGACATGATCAGATGTCATTGTTTTTAATGTTTACTTTGATTGAGAAATATTGAGAGATGTCACCCACCTCTAGAAGTGCTTTTGATGTAATATTGATGTGACATGTTTAACAATGTGGCGCCTCTTGTGTGCAGGAGGTGTAAGTACATGTGTTACATTGAAGAGAAGGACTCTCAGCCGCTCTTTAAAATCAAAGTGGTGGAAAAGGGCCACGAAGACCTGGTCCTGATGGGCTCCTCCCCCAAAGGTACATGTACAGCACACCCCACTCTACACTATATAATACACTTTAATACTGTTATAAACTCAGTAATGAGGTAATACGCAAACAGAAAAACCTGGTTTAGTTTCTGTTCTACCTCAGTGTTTAAGTTCCCCCTCCTGTCCTAATGTTTCAAACGAGCCCAGGAGTGAAGTGTGAAGGAACTCCTGAAGTTCACTCCCCTGAGAGACTAGACCAGTCCTCTTGTTTCTGTCTGTAGTTTGTTTGTAGTTCAACTGTAGTTCAACTGTAGTTCAGCTGTAGTTTGCCTGTCGTTTGCCTGTAGTTCAGCTGTAGTTCGACTGTAGTTTGCCTGTAGTTTGCCTGTAGTTTGCCTGTAGTTTGCATGTAGTTTGCATGTAGTTTGACTGTAGTTTGCATGTAGTTTGCCTGTAGTTTGGCTGTAGTTTGGCTGTAGTTCAGCTGTAGTTTGACTGTAGTTTGTCTGTCGTTTGCATGTAGTTTGTCTGTAGTTTGACTGTAGTTTGGCTGTAGTGTAACTGTAGTTTGGCTGTAGTTCAGCTGTAGTTCGGCTGTAGTTTGGCTGTAGTTCGGCTGTAGTTTGACTGTAGGTTGCCTGTAGTTCAGCTGTAGTTTCCCTGTAGTTTGCCTGTAGTTCAGCTGTAGTTTGCCTGTAGTTCAGCTGTAGTTTGACTGTAGGTTGCCTGTAGTTCAGCTGTAGTTTGCCTGTAGTTTGGCTGTAGTTCAGCTGTAGTCTGGCTGTAGTTTGCTTGTAGTTCGACGCCACTCTACTGCCCCCCCACCAGTGAACATCCAGGGAAGAGACATTGAGAGAGTGGACTCTTACAAGTACCTGGGTGTGCATCTGAACAATAAACTGGACTGGACTCATAACACAGATGCACTGTACAGGAAGGGCCAGAGTCGGCTCTATCTCCTGAGGAGACTGCGGTCCTTTGGAGTGAGAGGGCCACTCCTGAGGACCTTCTATGACTCTGTGGTGGCATCAGCCATCCTGTACGGTGTGGTCTGCTGGAGCAGCAGCGTCACAGAGAGGGAGAAGAAGAAACTGGACAAGATCATCAAGACGTCCAGCTCCATCCTGGGTTGTCCTCTGGACTCGGTGCAGCAGGTGGGGGACAAGAGGGTCCTGGCTAAACTCATGTCTATGCTGGACCATGAGGGTCACCCCCTGCAGGACGCCCTGTCTGCTCTGGAGAGCAGCATCAGTGACAGACTGATTCACCCTCGCTGTGTTAAGGAGAGATTTCGCAGGTCTTTCCTTCCTGCTGCTGTCAGATTGTATAATGATCAATGCTAGTCATGTGTCATCCCCATAGCAACCATGTGTCATCTCCATAGTAATAATAACAATGTGCAATATTATTTAAAGTTACTTTACCTGCTACTTATTTATTTACCCACCACTGTCCATCACTGCACTGTACATAATCATCTCAGAATCAAAACACTTATTGTGCAATGTTCCTGTGCCTTTTAGCTTAGCTTACAGTGTTGTGTTTTTTTAGTTGATTGTAAATACTTATTATTATTATTTATCTTGATTTTGATGCATGCTCTTATTTTCCTACTGTTTCTGTAACTTGCGTTGTGACACTGCAATTATCCCATTGTGGGACAAATAAAGGATTATCTTATCTTATCTTATCTTAGTTTGCCTGTGTAGTTTTGTCATATTTTCCTGTGTTTTGTTCTGTCTGTTGCAGCGGTGTGGGAGCAGGTGTTGGAGCCCATCGCTCAGTTGAGAGCGTCCAGTGGAAGCCTCAAACTGTTTCCTGTTTATCTGAAAGGGGAGGAGCTCTTCGGCCTGACCACCTCTGCGGTCACACGCATCATCGAATCGGTACGTCTGCTTTCCTCCACAGCGCCCCCTGCGTGTGGGAGTGGCTCACACGACAGCGCTGTGTTAGAAACTGTTGTTGACCTGGTTTATGTAATTCCTGGAACTACAGTTGCAATTCAGAATTATTCAACCCCCACTGGAAATTAGGTTTATTGTTAAAATGTACAAACCAGCAGCTGTTTACAAAAAAGAAATCAAACAAGAACAATTTAAACATCAACACAACTAATATTACAAGTGGTTTCTCCAAATTCATCACAAAATGCTACTTTTAATGACTATTGCAGTTTCAAAATGATTCAACCCCTTCATGACAAGCATCTTTAGTACTTAGTAGAGCATCCTTTTACTGTTATGACCTGCTGCAAACATAGCCAAACAGCAGCTTCTGGCAGCATTTCTGAGAAATCTTAGCCCATTCCTCATGGGCAAAGGCCTCCAGTTCACTAATATTCTTGGGTTTGCACGCTGCAACCGCCTTTTTCAAATCCCACCAGAGAGTCCTCCTCAGGACTCTGGTGGTAGCCGTTCATAGTTTCCTCTTTCTGCCACATCCAGGTAGTGTAGCCACTGTTCCTTTAATTTTAAATTTTTGAACTATACTTCCAACTGTATCTGTAGGAACATTCAGTGCCTTTCCTATTCCTATTTTGTATCATCATGACTTGGCCATATTTCTAACATGCAGTGAAGTGACACTGTCAACAGTCCAGATGTTTGAGGGGTTCTATGTCAAGCTCACCTGATGCAGCTATTGAAGGCCTTGATTGTTGCATCTGGTGTGCTTGAGACCACACCTGATTTGCAAAAGTGTGCTCTTATGAGGAATTCTATTCATTAAAAGTAGCATTTTGTGCTGAATTTGGAGAAACTCCTTGTGATATTAGTTGTGTTGAGCTATTTTTAAATTGTCCTTGTTTGATTTCTTTTTTGTAAACAGCTCTAGTTTGTACATTTTATTAGTAAACCGTATTTGCAGTGGGGGTTGAATAATTTTGAATTGCAACTGTATCTACATGAACCAGAAACTGGCACAAAGTTCCGACTTGTTTAACAGCGCAAATCAGCTCACCTGTTGTAGCCTCAACTGGATGAGATCTTTTAGGTTAGATTGTGTTAAAACAAAGCTCAGTTTAAAGCCTCAGACAGAGCAGTGCCTACAGTTAGCATCACACCACCAGGGAATGTTGATGACCTTGGCTGCAAAATCTGAATAGGTGAAAATAAGTGCATAAGCCAGAGCTTAGTCCATTTTGTGTCTGTTCCTGTGATCACGGTGTCCTGTCTCCTCAGCTGCCCGGGGTCGAGGCCTGTGAGCAATACACCTTCAGATTTGGAAAGAACCCTCTGATGGAGTGGCCCCTCGCCTTCAACCCAACCGGCTCTGCCCGCTCCGAACCCAAGGCATCTCAGGCCAAAAGGTACGAGAATCTAACCCACAACCTCCTGACTGACAATCTAACCCACAACCACAACCATTCTGCTACAGGAACACTCCACTCAGAGAGATCAGGGAGTCTAACCCACAACCTCCGTCTCTGAACCGGGACTGAACCAGGTCTAAACCAGGACTAAACTAGGTCTAAAACAGGTTTAAAACAGGTCTAGACTAGGACTAAACTAGGCCTAAAACGGGTCTAAAGCAGGTTTGAAATGGGTCTAGACTAGGTCTAAACCTGAGAGGAGACGGGATGAGCAGATCTTTGTCCTGGTTTACGGATCATATCTCTGTTTCTCGGGACGATCCACGTGAAACAAACTGTCTGAAGCTCTGTGTGTGAGTGAGACGTTTTGACCCGGATGCCCTACCTCTCCAGGCCAACGTTCCTGACCAGCGTGGCGCCGCGGTGCCAGGGCTCGGTGGGCTCCATCGTGGGGCTGGTCCCCGGGGTGCTGTCCCTGTCTCCGGGCGAGTCCGTGTCCAGCGGCCACCAGGGGCGCCACTCCAAATCTGCCCAGTACAGACGCATGAAAGCAGAGTGGAAGAGCAACGTGTACCTGGCCCGATCACGAATCCAGGTGAGACTGGGACTGAGCCGGGACTGACCCGGGACTGGACTGGACTGGACCGGCACTGAGCCGGGACTGGACTGGACCGGCACTGAGCCGGGACTGGACCGGGACCGGGACCGGGACTGGACTGGACCGGGACCGGGACTGGACCAGGGACTGGACCAGGGACTGGACTAGACCAGGGACTGGACTTGGACTAGACCAGGGACTGGACTGGGACTGGACTGGGACTGGACTGGACTTGGACTGGACCTGGACTGGGACTGAACCAGGGACTGGACCTGGGAGTGAGCCAGGACTGAATTGGGACTAGACCAGGGACTAGACCAGGGACTAGACCAGGGACTGGACCAGGGACTGGACCAGGGACTGGACCAGGGACTGGACCAGGGACAAACCTAGTCCAAACCTGGTCCTACACCTGGTCCTACACCTGGTCCTACACCTGGTCCTACACCTGGTCTAGACGCGGTCTAGACGCGGTCTAAACGCGGTCTCCTCAGGGCCTAGGTCTGTACGCGGCGCGGGACATAGAGAAGTGCACCATGGTGATCGAGTACATCGGGACCATCATCAGGAGCGAAGTGGCCAACCGCAAAGAACGCCTCTACGAGTCCCAGGTACGCCTGATGCCCTCCCCGTGTGCCTGATGCCCTCCCTGTGTCTCAGAGGCCCTCCCTGTGTGCCTGATGCCCTCCCTGTGTCTCAGAGGCCCTCCCTGTGTGCCTGATGCCCTCCCTGTGTGTCAGACGTTTACTCAGAACATAAAGAGGATTTAAAGTGTTTTCTTTAGTTTGATTAAAACATGTTTTGTTTTTTTAAGAATCGTGGAGTTTACATGTTTCGCATCGACAACGACTACGTGATCGACGCCACCATCACCGGGGGACCTGCCAGGTACTACCTAGAACTAGGACTAAACCTGGACTAAACCGGGTCTAGACCCAGGCTAAACCTGGACTAAACCAGGCCCCTGATATAGAAATGTGTTGATGTTTTTGTTAAAGTTTTCAAATAGATGAGATTTTCAGGAGGCTGTTATGATCCTGAAGGATGTTTCAGACCTGTGTGTGTCTGTGGCTGCACAACAACTAGAAATGTGTCACACAGAACCCTCTGAGACATGTGTACCCCATTATCACATGAGCCCCATTATCACATGAGCCCCATTATACCTGTGAACTTAAGACGCCGTTTTACACAAAATTTACGTTTACATGAACTAAAACAAAATGATGGAGCAGTGAAGTCTGGAAAACTGTCAAAATGTGTGTCTGTGTGTGTGTCGGTGTGTGTCTGTGTGTGTGTCTCTATGTGTCTCTGTCTTTGTGTGTCTGTGTGTGTCCCTGTGTGTGTGTGTCTGCGTATGTGTGTGTGTATAAATCTAAGCCGTTGTGTTGTTGTGCTCCTCAGGTACATAAATCACTCGTGTTCTCCAAACTGCATCACGGAGGTGGTGAGCATCGAGAAGGAGAACAAGATCATCATCAGCTCCTGCCGACGCATCCAGAGAGGAGAGGAGGTACTACTATAATACTACTACAGTACTACAGTACTACTACTACTGCTACTACTGCTGCTACTACTGCTGCTACTACTACTACTACTACTACTACTACTACTACTACTACTACTACTGTTGTGTATTACTCAGACTGTCTAAATAGTATAAAGAGCGCGACGTCTCCCACAGCGTTCGGCTCCAGTCAAATGAAGCTCACTGAGGCCAGCGGTCCGGCCCACTCCGCTCAAAAGAGACGCGTTAAATTGAGGACCAGGGGGACATTTCTCTGTCGTCTGTTACACCTGCAGCTCCTTCACGCTCATATTTGTACTCACTGTTGTGTATTTTGTTGTGCGTTTGTGCGTTGCAGTTGAGCTACGATTACAAGTTCGACTTTGAGGACGACCAACACAAGATCCCGTGTCACTGTGGAGCCGTGAACTGCCGTAAGTGGATGAACTGAAGCGGCTCCAACATGGCGCCTACACACATCTGTACGCAGCATGGCGCCTACACACATCTGTACACACAT
Organism: Taenioides sp. WSHXM2023; assembly: GCA_029959045.1. Classification (NCBI taxonomy): domain Eukaryota; kingdom Metazoa; phylum Chordata; class Actinopteri; order Gobiiformes; family Gobiidae; genus Taenioides; species Taenioides sp. WSHXM2023. The sequence goes on from CM057105.1 coordinate 13,135,251, forward strand.
CTGTACACACAGATTTAAGAGATTCAGAGTAATATTATAAAATCATATGAGGGGGGCGGGGTCAGGAATGATTGACAGCTCGGTGGGCGGGCTTTAAGAGGCTGGTCCTCTGTGTAAAATGTGTAAAAAGCAGCAGATGTAAAGTAAGAGGAGGAGCCCGCACTCGACATAACACTAACGGTGCGTCTTTCCAGCTCCTCCGACGTCGCTAATCTGTAAAATAAAGACGCGTTTTTGGTTTTTGTTTTGTATTTATTAATGAAGATATTTTCTAAGAATCATGAAGGGTCTGGAGCCTTGTAAATATGTGTACTATACAAATGAAAGACTTACTGATTATGCTCATCCCCACCGGCCAATCAGAGGACAGATCCACCCACTGTACGTTGTTCCGCCCGGCGACGCGGCTCTGATTGGACAGTTTGGCTGCAGGAGCGCTGCCGTGGCGATTGTTTATTTCAGTTTTTGTTGTGATGCTGAGTCTCTGTAAATACGTTTTCTCCAGACTCGGCGCAATGTACAGTTCAACATGAAGCCTTCGTTTTTTTATTCTCAGAGTGTGACTATGACCATGTTTTGTTTTGGGGAATAATGGATCTGATTTAGAATCATTTACAGAAAATAAACTATTTTACATCCTGAACGTGTCTGTTTGGTCACTTCCCTCTCCCCAGACACCTTCCCCAGTCGTAAGTACTGAAAATCTGATGAAACTGGAGCCTCATTTTCCACAGGTATCGATACTAAAAAAGTCCCATTTTCAGGACAGAGCAGAATCTTTCCTGAATGAGTTTAGTACGAGCTGGAGCTGCATCAGAACAGGGATAAGAACGTGTGTAGAATCCCTCAGTCGTCCAGGTAGAATCCATAGCAAAAGGAGAAATTTAATTTGTCAACTGGACAGAGTTTATTTGGTTGAATACGTTTCGCAGCTCATCCAAGCTGCTTCTTCAGTTCTGGTCAGATGCTGGCGGACACTGCTTTATATCTGCTTGAAGGGAGGAGCTTAATTACAATGAAAATTACTCTGAGACAACACATATTTAAATACAGTTTCTGTTAGTCAGGTGAGTCTATTCAATATGGAGTTGTTTATAGTTTCTGTTTGTTTTGATTAAGGTTTGAGGTGACCCATGTCCTGGCTAGTCCCATTGTTTTCCCAGTTTGTTTTGATTTAGGTTTGAGGTGACCCAAACCTAAATCAAAACAAACTGGGAAAACAATGGGACTAGCCAGGACATGTCCAGAGGTGTGAAAACACCCATCATGGCCCTGAATGGATATGCTAACTACTCCCCCACTCCCACTCCATATTGAATAGACACACTTAACAGAAACTATAAACAACTCCATATTGAATAGACTCACCTGACTAACTGAAACTGTATTTAAATATGTGTGTCTCAGAGTAATTTTCATTGTAATTAAGCTCCTCCCTTCAAGCAGATATAAAGCAGTGTCCGCCAGCATCTGACCAGAACTGAAGAAGCAGCTTGGATGAGCTGCGAAACGTATTCAACCAAATAAACTCTGTCCAGTTGACAAATTAAATTTCTCCTTTTGCTAGGGATAAGAACACAAAATCGGACACATTTTCATCCATCTTTATTTCTTCTTTCGCATCAAAAGCAAAAAAAAAAAATCCAAATTACACCAACAGTTAAAAAAACCCCAAAAAACCTGGATTTATCTGAGCTGAAGTTTGAACATCTCCCACCGCCTCAAAACTTGTCTGAAAAAAGGTTTAGGGGAAATCATGAAGTTGTTTAATGGAGGAGCAGACAGGTGCAGAGGCTGTCAGGTAAACAGACAGGTGCAGCCCCTGGGCCCTGCACTGTCCTGAAACCAAGTGGAGTTTAAACCGGGGTCAGACAAACCTGTACTGAAAATTCAACACGCATTGAACACATCGTCCTGGGTTAGTCCTCGTCACACTGAGAACAAGACCAAGACCTGGTTCAAGCTACTGCCTTATCTCCATGGAGACGAGCATGTGACCACTAGGCTGAGTTACGGGCCAGATCTGTGGAGAGGCCATCCCACTCACAGTAAGAAGGCATGTTTTTCAAAGATTTGTCATAGCAAGAAAAACGCCTGCAGTTTAATGCCGTACGGTGGAACATTCAGCGTCTACAGCCCTATACTCCCATGCCCCTGTCCTCACTGCCCCAGTCTGCTCCAAACTGAACCATCACCGACACCGCCCTCTGTGGGAAGAAAATATATGAAACCTGACTAAACAGCGCCCTCTTGTGGGAGTTTGGTGAAGTGTCAATTCTAATAAATTAAACCTTTTTGTTTTGCTTTTTGTCGCTCGTATTTACACCAGTGCTTCAGACAGTTCATTCAAAAACAAAATCTAGGCACAAAATCATTGAACTCATAACAAAATTATACAAAATGAGCAGAATTCAAAAGCAAAAATGAAACTGCAGTGAGTTTAAAGAGGAACTAAACACCAAAATCCACTTTTCTGCTACAAACCGGTCTGGGGTTTGAAAAGCCTGAGCTACTGTTCGTCATATTTATTTTGGCATTTCTAATGCAAACGAGGTCAATTTGCAGCTTTGTGTTCAAAAACTGTGTGCTGCCCCCAGTGGCCTCTGCAACATCAAGTACTACATGACATCACACAGCACTGCACAGCTCTGAATTGTGGTTGTTGGTGGATTTTCAGCGTTTAGTTCCACTTTAAGTCTCGTTTGACCCGAGGATCAGATTTTAATCATCAAATCAGCCCAACAAAGAAACAGAAAAACATGACAGGAAGAAAAAAAAAAAAGTACATTTCTAACATTCTATTTTACAAAACACAAATCCTGATTCACCGCTTTAACCTCTGCAGAAACAAACGCACAATTTAACGTCATAATCTCAGATGTTTTCGAACATTGTGGGAGCTTCACTACATTTTTAAAGAAATCTCCAAACTTCTGATGCACAAATGTTTCTCCTTCATTTTTTGTTTGGGATCAGTGTCCAATTATTTCCTTTGTGGATCAATAAAGTCTAAGCTCCACAAAGATTTGTAGTTTTAAGCTCCCAAATGTTTCATCCAATGTTATAAAATTAAATCAATGTTTCAAGTCATGGGCGATTTGAAAGGTTCTGGAGTATTCCTGTTGGGATTACATGAGGTTAAAGAGGGGGTATTGTGCAAAACGGATCTACTAGAGGGTTTAGAGTCATCCATGCATGTTTGAGTAATCTAGTGATCTCTCCTGAGGCCTACTGAAACCCTTACGGTTAGCAGTACAAGGCTCCGCCCACAAGCCTACGTCCCCCATGCTCCACGCGACAATTCCATAAATATACAAAACTGTACACAGCAACTTGAAACTACTGCACGTCGCATCATTGTGTTCTGATAGCGCTCTGAAGGGGGAGAGACTTAGTGTGGGAGCAAAGGGAGGAAAGACTTGTTGAATATGGCATTTTCAAATCAATAAAAAAGTAACACGAAGCTCTAAATATGTGACGTGTGACAGTTAAAACCCCAGAGAAGTCACGTACCCCCTCTTTAAGATGGGACATTTTTATTAGAAATGTTGCAAAATAAAACTTTACTTGTAAAAAAGAAAAACCAAGAGTTAAACTTACACAGGAGTGAATTTGAACCAAAACAGTGAAGTTGATGCAGAAACATTCAAAACTGGACGTGAAGCGCGGGAGCCACAGAGTCTTCGGTGCCCGCGGCGGCGCCCTCTCAGCATGGCAACGGCGACAGTTCGAGAGCAGCGCTGGGTTTGGCACCCGCATTTCCCTCGGCGACGGAGGGGCGGAGTCACTCGTCCGAGCCCGCTGAGCGCTTCTGGTTTCGTTTCCGTGGTGATCGTCTTGGAGAAGCTTTATCTGGAAAAACAGGAAGTGAAGACATTAGGAAAATGAGCCGATACAGGAAGTTACAAAAAGTTCAGATTTTAACAAGTAAAAGATGGAAACACCTGGACAATCCCACAAACAACAAAACTGTCAGATGCCCTCACACCCTCAGATGTTCTGAAATACATGGGATTCTTGGATGAGTTTAAAGTTCAGATTTTTTTTAATGCTAATGCTACACGCTAACCTTTCGTTTGTGAGATTGTCCCGTTTCTGGGTGAAGGTGAAAGTGAAGCGGGCTCACCTCTGCGGCTCTGCACTGTGGACGCAGCAGCGGAGGAGGAACAGAAGAAAAACAGAAGAAAAGAGTGAGAGAAGCACAGGGAGAGAGAGAGCTGTCACCACCAGAGGGCAGCAGACCCTCGCACACAGAGGAGAGGACCGTACACCTCGCTGAGGGGGGTTTGTACATGTTTTAGGTTATAGAGTACATTTAGCAAACGCCACCTTCTCGCTGTGAGGACAGAGAGCAAACTACTCTGCCAGGTGCATTTAGATCTGCTCTACCTTTTTTCACTTTTCTTGTTGAGCATCTCAGAGTTTTGTCTTTAGTGGTCATATTGTGACTTTGACTGTGATCGTCTTTGTCCATTCTACGTTTGTATTTTTACACGGCTTTAGAAAGTCGGTGTGAGATTTGGTGAATAAATCGGGTGGAGCTCGTTTACGTGTGAAGCAGCACGAGCCTCAACTTCTGTCAAATACAGTGGAAAAAACACACCGCCTTTAAAAAACTGAGACAAAAATACATTAGTTTACAGTATTAGAACGCTATTATTATCTATTATTTATTATTACTATTATTATTATTAGTAGTAGTAATACTATTACTATTATTACTATTATTATTATTATTATTATACATTCTGATGCACTTTTTAACTGGTATTAATGTGATTCACTGGGGTTAAATTCACATTTCATTAAACAAAGGCACGGCCAAGCGTAAATAAAAATAAAGATCTGTATTGGATCAGTCTGGGGAACTGCAAATATTTTTAAAAAGAAATCTGATCGGATCAGGAGCCAAAAAAAAAAAAAATAAAAAAATAAAAAAAAAATCACTGACTTTTCTGGTGCTCGTCTCCATGGAGATGTTAATGCTTTGCCTGGAAATGTACACAGGCTGAAACTTGGACAAAAGTAGGTGTTTTAATTGTAAACGTGCTTCCCCTCTGTCGGAGGGCTCACCTCTCCACAGACCCAGCTCGTCTTGATGGAGACGAAAAATAATGCCATACTGTGGAACATTCAAGGCAACGCAATAACATCTCCTATTCTGTGTGTGGTGCAAGTGTAGTGGCTGTAGGGGGCGCTGTACTCACTGGTGTGAGTGTAGTGCAGGTGTAGTGGCTGTAGGGGGCGCTGTACTCACTGGTGTGGGTGTAGTGCAGGTGTATTGGCTGTAGGGGGCGCTGTACTCACTGATCTGGTTGAGCGTCTCTTGGGGGATCCAGCTCAGGTCGACGTCGTTGTGAGCTGAAGTTCCCATCTCGACTTTGGGCGCCGGGCGCCGCCGCTGAGGCACATGAACAGAGTTGTGTTTATGTTAGAACAGGTCGTGTCTGAATGTCTCCCCCAGCCCCTCGCCCTCCCCACAGGCCTGTACCGTTTATCGGACTCTAGAGCGCCTCCTTCAGTCACACTCAGGCTGAGAACGTCTAAACTCTGATCTGTGTCATGAACCCTGATCCGACTGGACTGGCACCAGAGTTTATCAATAATAATGATGGTCTCGCAAGCCTCTGTCCGCCCCGTGTCCGCGTGGGTCTCGCAAGAGTATAACAGTGGTAAACCAAAGATGTTAATTTTGTCTTCTTATGTACTTTAACTTCTTAGGTTCTTTTTAAAGACAATACAGTAACTTGTATTTACCTTGTTGACATGTTTCGGCTGCTGCATCTTCAGAACCGTCACCGGTGTTGGTGGTGACGTGTCGTATATCAGCTGTTGTTACTTCCTGTGGGTGTGGTCAGCTGTTGTTACTTCCTGTAGGCGTGGTCAGCTGTTGTTACTTCCTGTGAGCGTGGTCAGCTGTTGTTACTTCCTGTGAGCGTGGTCAGCTGTTGTTACTTCCTGTAGGCGTGGTCAGCCTGATGGACCTGGCAGGTCGCTCAGACTGACCACGCCTCCCGTCGCCCGGTGCTCTCTGGAGGAGGGTGTCCCAGGTGTGTGAAAGGAGGAATGCTCCGTCATCATGGTTGATGCTGTCCGTGCCTCGTTTCCTGATTTCACTGTCCTCCCTGATCCAGCGTTTGAACTTGTTGTTTTCCGATCCGATGACCTGAGCCTCGTCCCAATCCATAATCAGAAAACGAGGCACGGACAGCATTAACCGTGATGACGGAGCGTTCCTCCTTTCACACACCTGGGACACCCTCCTCCAGAGACCACCAGGCGACGGGAGGCGTGGTCAGTCTGAGCGACCTGCCAGGTTAATCAGGCTGACCACGCCTACAGGAAGTAACAACAGCTGACCGCGCCTACAGGAAGTAACAACAGCTGACCGCGCCCACAGGAAGTAACAACAGCTGACCGCGCCCACAGGAAGTAACAACAGCTGATATACGACACGTCACCACCAACACCGGTGACAGTTCTGAAGATGCAGCAGCAGCAGCAGCAGCCGAAACATGACAACAAGGTAAATACAAGTTACTGTATTGTCTTAAAAAAGAACCAAAGAAGTTATAACAGTGGTAGTATAACAGATTCTATTCACACTTCCGTCACAAACCAGGAAGACGTCTGGAAACATGTGATGAGACTTTCAGTGTATTTCCCGACTCTGGGCTCGCCGACCGACTGAACCACTGAAGTAAATGTGATCAGCGGTAAAATGAAGACCGCGCCCTCGTCTCTTCTAATCACATGGACCCAGCGCGCTCCAAGTTGTGTGTCTGGGGAAATGATGAAAACTGAGGGACGGTTGTAACTGTGGATTAGCTGAACATAACGGAACGCTACAATGACATGGACATGAAGAAAACTGGGACTTTTTCTCTTTTTTCATAGAGTTTGTCAGACTTACAACCCCAAACAAACAGAGCCCACCGGAAGTCTCATCGCATGTTTCCAAACGTCTTCCTGGTTTGTGATGAAGTGAGAACAGAGTCTGTTGTAGTAGTACACGAGTATAACAGCAGCAGTATTTGTAGTAGTGAGTTAAAATGCGCTTGTATCCGTGCAATAACCTGTAACCATGTCACCTCATCAGTAACCATCTCCACTGTCCTCAGATTATATATTTATATATTTGTATATTTGTATTCTTTTACATATATATATTATATATTATATAAGAGATATGTTTTTATTATATATTTACATTTCTTTCACTCTCTGTACATAAGAGCTACCTGATGTTGTAAATATGTTAATATTTATTGTGATTTTATTTTTTATTTACTTATTGTTCTGAGTGTTTGCACAATTTTTCACAACTTTTTGCACTATACTGTCCCCTGACTGTGAGCTTCTGTCACGAGTGAATTTCTCCTCTGTGAGATCAGTAAAGTCTTATCTTATCTATCTTATCTTATCTTAATCGTGTTGTGCCAGTAATAGTACTATAGTAACAGTACAGGAGTATAACAGTAGTAGTATTTGTAGTAGTGAGTTGTATCTGCTTCGTCGTGTTGGGTCCAGTAAACGCGCGTCTCTGTCCAAAGGGATTCGCGCCGCTCTCCCACTGCACTGAGCTCTGCACTGCCCCCTACTGCCCCGCGCTGGACACTGCTTTCACAGGTGCATTGTGGGACATTTTGAGTGCACTATTCTTTCACTCCCTGGACGTTCGCACAGCAGTAAACACATGTGTTCTCCTCATGATCGTACTGTTGTATTTTCAGTGATTCCAGGATCACTCAGACATGAACGACTGTTCTGCACTTTAGGCTTGAGCGCCGATTTTCACCTAAAACTTCTACAGACACGTTTGTGACGAGGAACGACATTGGAACATGAGGAATGACGTTGGAACATGAGGAACACAATGAGAAAAGATCTGAGCTGATGACATGAACACAGCTGGAATGGTTCAAGTGTCTGTACCTTTCTGGACTCGAGCAGCTGATGTAAACCCACAACCACGAGCAGCCCCAGCCCCGAGAGGAACACGTACATGAAGATCCTGCAGAGCCACGGCACTGACGTTTACCATCAAAACATCCAGAATCATTCAGAAAAACAAAATAAAATAAAGTCTCACGTCTCTCCGTCCAGCCCGTCCTCCTTCTCAGTGATGGTCACCGTTTGGTTAAATACGGCGTCCTGGAACACGTTTCCCTAAAAACATTGGCACAAAAGATCGTTAACACGACACTTAAGGAGCTGCACCTGATTTTTACAGGTTTTTTTATCTTAAAAACGTGAAAAACAGAAGGTCATTTTAGGAGGTTTTATTTCACACAACACTGACTCCTGTGAGGTTTAAGTCATGTTCTAATGTTCCTCCTCAAAAAAACCTGGAGTTGTTTGTTTTATTCACACGTTTGAGTAACACTTTATTATCAGTCTCAAACGCTCTGTTCCACCTTGTGATGTCATCATGTAGTAGTTTAAGTGAACAGCTCCTTTTCCCTTTAATTCAGTAGTAGGGGTGGGACGAGACAGAATTTTCACGAGATGACAGACGAGATGGATTCCACGAGAACGAGATTTTGAAATAATTTACAACAATTCAGTTTGTCACATGATTTTAATTTTTTTTTTTTATATATGTTGTGCTGTGAATGTTTGTGTTGATAGTCTTCAGTTTTATGATTTAAATGATGAATTAATGAATATTTAAATCCCTCCGATCAGCCGACTCTTCCCTCCTCACTCCCACAGTCGAACCAAAGCGCCGGACCTCTGGGGGGCCCCGGACCTCTGGGGAGCCCCCGCCCTCTGCCATGGTCCCCGCCCTCTGCCATGGTCCCCGCCCTCTGCCATGGTCCCCGCCCTCTGCCATGGTCCCCGCCTTCTGAAACTCCTTCAGAAAAACTGCTCCAAACTCAAGTTTTCCCCACAGCCTCATGACTCTGTGTCCTGTCCTCATTTTAGTGTTTCTTTATTGTCAAGTTTCTTTGTGACCGTGAAAACTGCTATAGAAAACCCATTTATTATTATTATTATTATTATTATTATTATTATTATTATTATTATTATTATTATTATTATTATTATTATTATAATATCTACCCCACTCCTCCTCTCCACAGAGGGACACAAACTTAATGTACGCTCTCCTCAGGTCCTGAGGAGAGGAGAGAGGAGGAGAAGGGGAGGAAAGGAGAAGAGGAGGAGAAGAGAAGGAGGGGAGGAGGAGAGAAGGAGGGGAGGAGGGGAGGAGGAGAGAAGGAGGGAAGGAGGGGAGGAGGGGAGGAGGGGAGGAGGAGAAATGGAGAGTTTAAAGTGTTCTGTCTGAATGTGGCAGCCCTCGTCTCTGTGGACGAGTCTTTCTGCTCCAGGTTCTGACTCTTCAGAACTCCATTGTTTTTCCAGTGTGCGCAAAGTCTTGTGGCACGAGATCGTGACCCATCCCTCTTCAGTAGAGTGATTCTAGTGAAGGTGTGTAGTTTAAAAACACAGTGGAGCACTTCCTGTATCACCACATACTGCGACACATTTACTCCAAAAGAGGAACCAGGCTCCTTAAACTCAAATGAAAACCAGAGCCATGGACGTGTGAGTCTAAAAACTCATCTGATCTAGTGATACTTTACAGTCGTGTCATGCTGGGGGTGTTCTACATGTACGTCTATGGTGGAATGTTTAGCAGTTACCATGGTGACACAACAAACGCATTAACAAATACTGAGGGAAAAAAAAAGTTTGGAGATAGAGCATATTTAAAGAGCCCGTGATCAGCCCGAAAGTAAAGTTCAGATTAAAGCCAAACTAGACTCAGAGCTTCAGACAGAGCAGTGCCTCCAGTTAGCTTCACACCCCCAGGGAACGTGGATGACATCAGCTGTAAAGTCTCACTAACAGAGTAAAGGGGACAGACTCACGCTGGCATCCTTGTAGTTGAGGTTCACCACCAGACCAAAAGGGCGCCCCCCCATGGGCTCCGCAGGGATGAACGAGTATTCGAACGTGGCCTGACGACTCGGAGGAACCACCGTGTTCAACTGAAGAGCCGTGAAGTTCTGAATGAAGAACTGATAATCCTGAAAGAGAGGAAGAGAGGAGCGTGAGAGGGAGAAGAGGAGGAGCAGAGGAGGAGGAGTTTACCTGAGGATAACGGAACGACGCGTCCAGAGATTCCACGATGAAGTTTTCCGTCCCTTTGTTGGTGAAACCGAGCAGGAACTTCACGATGTCGTTGGCAGGAAAATCTGAAGGGGAAAAAAAAAAAAAAAAAAAGGAAATGTCTCTAATAAAACAGCGGAACAGAACAAACCTGTCAGATGCCCTCCCACCCTCCAGTACCTTCTCCTTTGACAAAGAGGATGGTGGTGTCTGCGTTTGGAGAAGCCTTCATCTCTCCGACTAAAGCCTCTTCCTCCTCATCCTCTTTGTCTTCCGCCTGAAAAAGACAAAATCAAACGTAAGAGCGCAGAACTTCTCCCATCAGGCCTCACTCCGCGTGTCCTTACCAGCTCTGCGTTTTCGTCATCCTCCACTTCCGCCTCGTCGTCTTCCTCGTCTGCGGTGACATCATCGGCGACATCATCGACCACGTCTTCGTCCGCGGGTTCCGCCTCCTCGTCCTCCGTCAGGTCCTGGGCCGACACCAGCGGGTCTGAGGGGGACGCACACGGACACAACGTCACCACCAGCACCGTGTCCCGTCTCTTGATATCAATACTGTGCAGGGACATTGCGCTGGGGGTGTTCTACATGTGTCTCTATGGTGGAATGTACAGCGGTTACCATGGAGACACAATGCATACATTAGCAAACTGTCAAGAAAGTTAACATAGTCTAAAAACTCAAAGAAAATACAAAAGTGATGTCAAGAGCCCATGTTCCTGTTCCAGTGGTCAGAGCGTTCCTGGTTCTGTTCAGGAGTTTGATTTGACACTAAAAGGTGAAAGTGACGAACTGAAAATGCTAATGCTAATGCTAGCTCGTGATGTTATTTGAGAGGGATTTGTTTAACACACATCAGATCACCTGTTTGACTTTCACCTACATCAGCTTAAAGTTTAACAAAGCCTCAGACAGAGCAATGCCTCCAGTTAGCATCACACCCCCTAGGAACGTTGCTGCTGCAAAGTATCAATATTTAGAATAGTTTCTGTACATTTATACCTTATTTGACAGAACTTTTAACATTTTTGCTACTTTCATCATTTTGAATTTTAATACCAGTTATTTTTGCTCCTTGGACAATGACTAAATCCAAGAACCGGGGGGACAGGACACAGGACACCGGGGGGACAGGACAGGACACCGGGGGTACCGCTGATTTAACTCGGGACTAAAACATTCCTCTGACGTCACGTTGTTATGATTTTTTTAGCACAAGAAAAGCGACTTAATCACACTTTAAATGAAACTCCTCACGAGTTTCCATGGAAACATGGGATAGTAAAAGAAACAAAAGACTTTCCAGACTCTGACCGGGGGACACATGTGAGTCCCCGGTGTCTTGTCTTAGACCCGGAGTTTGGACACACGTTTAGAGGCGGATCTTAGCTTAGCCGCTAACGCTAAGGACACGTCAGTGAAACGCGCCGCGGGGCTCGGGTTTTGGGCTGATGTGTCCGCGGTGACGTGAGGACAGCGGGTTTTCCAAAAGTCTGACGGGGTTCAAAACATGTCCTCTGTGGTTAAAGTGTGTGTGGACAGAGTCTTTTCAGTGAAATAAACAGGTCCCACAGAGGCACATGTCGGAGCGGAGCGGCCTGTCCCAGCGGCTAACGGCTAACAGCTAACAGCGCCTCCTCAGAGCTCTCACACCCGCTCAGGGGGAGGCTTTGCCGGCGTGAGGGACTCACCTCGGACCAGCAGCGTCGCCGGGAAGGCCAGCAGCGCCAGCAGCAGCAGTTTGGGCACAAACCTCCACATTTTCAGAGCGTTTTAGGAGCGTTTTCAGTGCGTTTCATTGAGCGTGCAGCAGACTGTCCGCTTCCGCTACTGTTCAGCCGCGCATGCGCACACGCAGCCGTCCGCGCGCTTCTTCTGGGGAGTTTGCGCCATGAAGCCTCAGCACCGCCACCTTCAGGCCTCAGCGTGTCAGCACATCTGCGCGCTGTGTTCGACCTCCAAAATTTGTTTACGTAGAAGACCGTGAAATCACTTACTATCTACCTAGATAGACAGATACAGACAGTTAGTTAGTTAGTTAGTTAGTTAGTTAGTTAGTTAGTTAGTTAGTTAGTTAGTTAGTTAGTTAGTTAGTTAGTTAGTTAGTTAGTTAGTAACAGAAATGACTGGCTTCTTCTGGCTTGGTTTAGTCACTAACAGAAATGATCAGGTTCAATATTTGTGGATTTACCTTTTGGAGATTTCATGGCAAAAACAATGTAAACAACAGGGAAATCTGGTTCTTGCCCCCATCTGAGAATATGACATCATCACATTCTACAGTCTGAAAAACACCAATAAAAGCCTGTTAAAGGTTTGTAAACATTTCACATTCTGGAATGGATTCAAAAGCTGCTCCCGTGTATTTTATTTTGGTAGTTCCATTTCCTCTCAGTAGCACGGTGGAGACTGCACAGGTAAGTTCTGTCTCTGTGGAAAAGAATATATTTCACAAAAACAATGTACTGTTATCATAAATACAAGAAAACGTGTTGTTAAGACGTTTTCACATGTAATGGATGTATTGTGGTGCGCTAATTTTGAGTTTTGTACATTTTATTTGGACTGTAACATTTAGACTTAGACAAACTTTATTGGTCCACAAGGGAAATTATTTGGACACAGCAGCTCAAACATCACAATATAATATAATATAAAATAATATAATAAATATAATATATTATAATATAATATAATGAATACAATACAATACAATAAATATAATATAATATAATTAATATAATATAATAACATCCATCCATCCATCCATTTTCTCCCGCTTAATCCAGCTGGGTCGCGGGGGCAGCACGCTGCCCATTACTCTGTGCACCAGACCCAGACCCTATGAACCCCTCTGCAGGTGGTGAGCCCACAGGGGGGATAATATAATAACAATGAGTAAAAATAAATTGTCATAATAAATTCTAAATAAGTAGCAAAAAAGAGCAAGAGACAGGTGTCAAATAAGACATAATTATATAAATAAATGTAAATGTATAAATGTATATGTACAAGTCAAAAAAAATAATTAAGTTAGCTTCATATTGTAACATCAATCCATCATTTTCTTCCACTTATCCGGGGCCGGGTCGCAGGGGCAAGAGTCTAAGCAGGGACTCCCAGACTTCCTTCACCCCGGACACTTCCCCAAGGGACCCCAAGGCGTTCCCAGGCCAGAGAGACATAGTCCCTCCAGCGTGTCCTGGGTCTTCCCCGGGGCCTCCTCCCGGTGGGACATGCCCGGAACACCTGCCGATGGAGGTGTCCAGGAGGCATCTGGAACAGATGCCCTCCCCTCAGCTGGGTCCTCTCGACGTGGAGGAGCAGCGGCTCTACTCCGAGTTCCTCCCGTGTGACTGAGCTCCTCACCCTATCTTTAAGGGAACACCCAGCCACTCTGTGGAGGAAACTCATTTTGTATCCGCGATCTTGTCCTTTCGGTTATTACCCAAAGCTCATGAACCATGGCCTCGGATTTGGAGGAGCTGATCCTCATCCTGCGTCGCTCCTTCGGGCTGTGCCCAGCCGGGCCCCGTAGGGGAAGGCCTGGCCACCAGACGCTCGCTGTCGAGCTCCCACCCCTGGCCTGGCTCCAGGGTGGGGCCCCCGTAACGCCAATCCAGGTGACCTAACTGGCCTTGCTGTGTTTCTCGTCATAGGGACTTCTGAACCGCTCTTAGTCTGACCCGTCCCCCAGGACTTGTTTGCCTTTCGTGACCCGACCAGGGGCATGAAGCCCCCGACAACATCGCTCCAGGATAATTCGGGCACTCAGACCCTTCCACCACGTTAAGGTGGAGGGGTTAAAGTAAAAGTATCAAATGAAAAAAATAAGTAATAAGAAGTGCCTGTTTAAAAATTTACTTTAAGAGTAAAAAATAAAAGAATTTTGTAGAGATTTTTTCAAAAATTAAAGCATCAAAAACTAAAAAAAAATAATAATAAAGTAAAACTAGTAAAAGGAAAGTGAATGGTAAATACACAAACATTTATTAACTTAATTTTGAGAAGCGTCGGTGGTTGATATTGGGGAGGGGGACGTCACCTAACTGTGTATTTTATCTTTGTAAATACTGATTATTGATAAAACGTTTTTGCAGGATAAATGGTGAATGGACTGAAAGATTTATTTTGATTACAAGTAACTGAAAATAAGGTTTAGATTTTGACGTGACAATTTTTAATTTTTTTTATTACACAGAAAATAAATAAACACAAATTATGCAATGAATAACAAACAATACTGGACAGGGGGAGACAGGGAGGGGTAGGGTAGCCAAAGGACACACATAACCAAAATTCACGTTTACACAAAAATATATATATTTAAATTGTTCAAGAATTTCCATCCGCTTTGGAATTGGAGGATAAGTGGATAGTTTTCTTATAGTACTGTATTTAGGACAGGGAAATGGGGAAGTTGGGTTTACGAATAGTGAAAAACAGCGCGGACTCGACGCAGTGACGCAGTGACGCAGTGACGCAGTGACGCAGTGACGCAGTGACGCACTGACGCACTGACGCACTGACGCACTGACGCAGAGAGAACAGAGCGCTCAGTGGTTTTAACCTGGTTTTAACGAACAAAGAAGCCTCCAGACGCCGTGACATCTCTCCGCCCGGGCTCCAGGTGATGTTAGGGCCGAGAAACAGGCCGTAAAGACCCACCAAACCGCGTTATTTTTGTGATTTAACGGTCAAAGATAACGAGACTAACTGCGATGCTACCGTCTAAGCTAAGTTAGCACGCTACTTTTAGCCACTGAGTCAACAACAACAACATGAGACAAAAACGAAACTAAAGTGTGGAATAAGGCGACACACTGCAGGGGAACAGGAAAAACATCTTACATTTAGAGATATCAGTTTAAAACGGTTGTAGTTTATTTCAGTAAATGTCAGAACAAATTTATTTACAGTTTTGGGACTTTCAAAACAGAAACATGAAGAGAGTCAGGTTTTTTTGAATTTCTTCCTTCTTTTTGTTGTCATTTTAGATACTTAAATATACAGGTGGGGTCTGACTGAAAAATGTGCCAAAAAATTCAGATTTTGCTTGATTTTGAGTTAAAACTTTGGAATAACTTGAAATAAAACATAAAAAGAATCCTTCCGTTTGGTTCGCCAAAAATCTTGTTGAGTACAGATTATCATTATAAACCCTAAAAATGATCATTATAAAGCCTAAACCTAAAAAACATGCACCAGGGACTACAGGTGGAAGCTTTAGTGCTACAACCTGGCACAATGTTAAGGTTCATGTGGACTGTGCACTGCCCCTGTCTCATAAAAAAAATAAAAATAAATAAATAAATGGTGTGTTTAGATGCTACTTTAAGGGCTGATCCTTACGTCCTTGTGGAAGGAAAATGCATTTTTAGAAAATGGCAGTTGAAGTTACACAGTCCCATAAAACTCTTTCTCTTAATTCTCTTAGTTAAACATTAAAATATCTTTCGGTGGACAGTTGAGTTGTTTCCACATGAAAGCGTGTTTGCTAAAAAACTAAAAAATGGAAAAAGTGAACTTTGCCTGTAGTATCTCCCCTTATTAAACATGTATTTTGTTTATTTAGACAGACAGACAGATGGATAGATGGATGGATGGACCTTTATCTGCCTGAGGGCTACGTTTATTTGTTTGAACACATGTTTGAAACTTCCAGCTTGCTTTGTTCAACATCACTTTCAATCGACTTTAAATGTTCTCTCGATATGTCATATTTTAACACACACCTTCACTAGATTAATCTGGATCATTTCAGTCCTGGAATTTCCCATCTCTACTGAACAAAAAGGTTGAACTTGAAAACTACCACTTGATGACATCACAAGGTGGAACAGAGCGTTTGGAGCTTTGGAGATGTAGACAGACTAATAATAAAAAGTTCCTCAAACGTGAATGAAACAAACACAACTCCAGGTGTTTTTTTGAGCATTAGAACATGACTTAAAGCTCATAGTTTTGTGTAATATCAGACCTTTTTAATAGTGTGTTTTTCTGTTGTAGCACTGAAATCTGCATCGAGTATTGTGCTTTTTTCTTTGTATTGAAAAGTTGTTTGATGGCGTCATGTTTATAACGATGGGACAATAAACCATAATGTGGTTTATTGTGGCAAAAAGGGTAAACGGTAATCGTTCGTGGGACATTTTAAATAATCATGAGAATCACCATTTCAGCAGAATGTGCAGGAAAAAACACTTATCCATGTTGAGCTCTTCTGGATCATTTTTGTTTTCACTTACAACAAAGAACAACACTAAAACAGTTTAAAAATGGAGCTGATTCATAAGATTCAAATTATAATTATTCATATTTCTAAGTTTGTCGTTTTAATAATTATGTCATGTGATATAATCGTTGATTGCAGTTTATGGAAGATAATTTGTTCCATCAGGTTTAGAATTTTAAATCCCTCTGAATTTCTCACTTTGAATTTTTTAACTCTGAAAAAACATGTTTGAATTATTTTTGAATTATGCAACATTTTTATCTGTGTTGGATTATGGAGATCTTTTGTACATGAATGCTGCAGCTCAATGTCTTCGAATGATTGATACTGTTTATCATGCTTCTTTGAGGTTCATTACAAACTGTAAGATGTCCACTCACCACTGTGAATTATACTCTCGAGTGGGATGGCCTGCTCTGGCCACTCGGAGGACTAGTCACTGGTACACTTTCATTTATAAGGCAATATTGGGACTACTGCCTTCGTACATTTGCACCCTAATTGCTCTGAGAAATGCTGAATCGTATTCTCTTCGTTCACAAGAATATTTGTTGCTTTCTGTTCCTTATGCTCGTACAGAACTGGGTAAAAAGGCATTTGTTTACTCTGCACCTTTTACATGGAATATGCTACAGAAAGACTGGAAACTAACTGATTTAATTTCTTTGAGCACTTTTAAATCCAAACTGAGAGCTTTTGAGACCAATTCCACAATCTGCACTTGTTTTTTATAATGTTTTTAAACTTTTATGTCTTATTTGTGTAAATATGTAACTGTTTTGTGTTTGCTGCTGCCTCTTGGCCAGGCCTCCCTTGAAAAAGAGGTTCTTAATCTCAATGGGATATTTCCTGGTTAAATAAAGGTCGAATAAAAAATAAAAAAAAATTCTGAATTTTAGTTGCTGAAATTTTAAGTGTACATTTTCAAAGTGTTTAAAATAAAAAAAAAAAAAAAAAAATCACCTTTTAAATATTCAGCACAAATATAAACCCCGCCCACAGATGAGAACCATTAGGAAACAGTCTCTGTCCTCCTCACTCACACAGGATCGATTGATTCTGCCTTGGCTTCTTGGATCTTTGCTGTGAAATGTTTTCACTGTGAATTTTACACTCTGAATTTTGACTGTTGAATTTGAGAACTTGAAAATGTTTGTGCTGAATATTTAAAAGTTGGAATTATTATTTTGAATCTGAAACATATTGAAAATGTACACTTCCAATTTCAGCAACTAAAATTCATAATAAAAATAATTCAAACATGTTTTTTCAGAGTCAAAAAATTCAAAGTGAGAAATTCAGAGGGATTTAAAATTCAAAACCTGATGGAACAAATTATCTTCCACGCTCTTTGTCATTTTAATGATTTATGTCGTTCACAGTTACTTTGGCCATGAGAATCGTGACACAAATGTCCCGTGTCCTCCTGTGTTAAACTCGGTGTCCTGTGATCGCAGAGACCATGGCCGAGCAGAACATCCAAGCCAAACTCAAGAACCTCCTGAAGCAGCAGAAGATCCAACTGTGGAACCCACCCTACACCCAGGACCACGGGCCCAGCGCCGAGCACATGCAGGTGAGACAACCGGCCCCGAGCACGTGCAGGTGAGACAACCGGCCCCGAGCACGAGCACGTACAGGTGAGACAACCGGCCCCGAGCATGTGCAGGTGAGACAACCGACCCCGAGCACGTGCAGGTGAGACAACCGGCCCCGAGCACGTGCAGGTGAGACAACCGGCCCCGAGCACGTGCAGGTGAGACAACCGGCCCCGAGCACGTGCAGGTGAGACAACCGGCCCCGAGCACGTGCAGGTGAGACAACCGGCCCCGAGCACGTGCAGGTGAGACAACCGGCCCCGAGCACATGCAGGTGAGACAACCGGCCCCACCCCAAGCACAAACAGGTGAGACACAGAAGCTCACACGTCACAATATATTAAAATAACAACCGGATGGGTCAAATACAGGTGTAACCCAGAGACAGTGAAGGGTCAAATGTCTGATGTTCAGTGATCACAAGTCTACAGTCAGTCCTGTGTCAGTAACACCAGGTGGTTTGGAGCAGAAGCAGCAAGACTTAAAAGTTTGTACATAGGATTTTCCCAGGAAAGAGAAATTCAGCGACTGTTTGTCCTTTTACAAATGTTCCTCATGTGTTACTCCACCTCCTCCTCCACAGCTCCATAAGTAGAAACGCCTCCTCCACCTCCTCCCACCGCCTCCTTACGCTAGAAATCATATTTGTTTGCAGCCGGTGCTCATTCAGAATCGCTGAACGAATCGCTGTTGAAGTTTCCTGTCCAGAAGTAATTTATCGACCAACGCGTCAGTCTTTAGACCCTTCGTCTGCTTCAGTGACGCCATCGCTGGAAGGAATCTCCAAGAATCACCTTAGTTTGTCTTCGCTCCTTTTCCCCTTCTCTTCTTCTTTCAGCGACCTCATAAACGGACTTTCTTTTGCGTCTAACTGGTTGTGGATTCTCGTCCGCCATCGCAACAAACTTTGTACAAACTGTGAGGAAGCTACAGTTGGAAAAAGCCGCTAAGAACCGCTGCGTTGGTCGAGTAAACGGCGTTTTGTGTCTGTGAAATGTGTGAGAGGCGAACGTAAACCACGTAATCCCAGCGCGCCGGAGAGTCAGTTACACTGGAAACGTAGGGAGTTTGATTGACGACCAAACAGCCAATAGAAAACGAGGTAGACTCGTTAACTATTGGCTGATGTTTATCTGGACCCACCATGTCCACAGCTGATGGAATTTATCATAAATTCCAAGGCTGCTGCGTCTCTAAAAAGCTATTTTGAACTTTCATTGACAATTTGAAACAAAAAAATTCCTCCATACAACTTTTAAATGGAAATTGGCTGAATGATGTTTTCTGTTGTGTAAGGCTCATGACCGGGATCGGGCTCATGACTGGGATACTCGTGCACATGTAGACACACTCATTGTGTTTGTTTGCAAAATGAAATGAAATGGAAAAGTGAAACATTTTTCATCATATTTGCCGTATAATTCTTGGTGTAAATGTGTTTTGTAGTGATTTTGTTTTTGTTTTGTTCTCACACGTATTTGTATTTGTTCTACTCGTCGTCAGGAGCTGTCGGAGCAGTACGCCCTGCTGCTGGGTCTCTCTGCGCTGGAGGTAGGGGGCGCTCTGGAGACGATCCGCGCTCAGGCCGTGAACAGAGGCAAAGGAAACCAGACGTTCAGAGAAACTAATGTAGCGACGTTAGAGCTGCTGCTCCCCCGAGACGCCAACAAGGTACAAACGTGCACCTCTTACTAGATGTACTTCTAGATGGAGGGAGCCAGATGTTCTTATTGATTCAGTTGTACTTTGCCATGAAATATTTGAAAGGTAAAGTCCTAAATATAAAACCTGATCATTTCAATTATTGACTAGACCCAAAACCGTGTTCTATTCCTACAAAAATCTGCAGTTGAACAATATTCATTTTAGGTGCTTCCATCTGTATTAAACAGTATTGGTCCGTAGAATGTCGTGATGTCATCTGAAACCAGCAATAATAAAGAGTTCATCAAACGTGTGAATGAAACAAAACAACTCCAGGTGTGTTTTTCAGGAGGGAACGTTAGAGCACGACTTGAAGCTCACAGGAGTCCGTTTCTAGTGATCTTGGACCTTTTAAACTGAGTAAACGGGTCAGAACTCTCAGGTGGATGTCTGACATTAATACCTTTGGGGCGAATATTATGTTTCTACAAGAAACGCAACTCAAAACCCGTGATCATACCCGCTTTCGTAAAATCTGAATTGGTCACATGTTTCATTCAAGCTTCAATCTAAAATCAAGAGGTGTAGCTGTTTCGATCAGGAACAATGTCCCTTTTATATTGTCCGGCTCAATCTTAGACCCACAAGGCAGATTTGTCATTGTTCCTGGGAAACTTTGTGGTACACTAGTCATACTGGCAAACATATACACACCCAACCATGATTATGAATATTTATACAATCAATAATATCATCAATCCCCAATATCCACAGTCACAAATTCATAATGGGTGAAGATTTTAATTTTGTACTGGATCCTCTACTTGAAAAACCTTCTAAAAAACTTATGTTTTCACATCAGCTTCAGAAAGTAGAGTCATTATTCAGCCCCAAAGACATGAGTGTTTCAGCTGAAAGGACTTTAAACCAGATGATTAATTTGACAGGTTTGTGGAGCAGAACGGAGAAACATCTGAGGATTTTGGAGATTTATTTCAAAAACAGTGAATTTCTCGGCCTCCGTCTGAAATGATGACGTGATCAGATACTGGAACATAACAGCAGGATTAGAACATTGGGTTGATCTCCTTAAATCTCATCTGAACTTTACCCTCTTCCTTTGTGTCTCCAGGATCCAAAGACGAAGATCTTCTTTCAGACCAAACTGGACGTGTCAGTGCAGGAGCTCGTGGACAGGTGGCGCTCTTTAACCCTGTTCTATTATGGTGTAATGTCCCGCAGTGGGGCTTTAACCCTGTTCTAATGTAGTGTCCTCTTTAAAAATAAAAGGCTAAAGTAGATCTTGTTTGTTGTAGAATTGGACAAGATTATGGACTCAAATCCATCAAACTCATCCTCAATGGAAGAACTCTGAATGTGGGTAAGTGAAACTGGACCAGGGACTGGACCAGAGACTGGCCCAGAGACTGGACCAGAGACTGGACCAGGGACTGGACCAGGGACTAAACCAGGGACTGGACTAGGGACTTGACTAGGGACTGGACCAGGGACTGGACCAAGGACTAAACCAAGGACTGGACCAGAGACTAAACCAAGGACTGGACCAGGGACTAGACCAGGGACTGGACCAGGGACTGGACCAGATACTAAACCAAGGACTAAACCAAGGACTGGACCAGGGACTAGACCAGGGACTGGACCAGGGACTGAACCAGGGACTAAACCAAGGACTGGACCAGGGACTAGACCAGGGACTAGACCAGGGACTGGACCAGGGACTAAACCAAGGACTGGACCAGATCAGGAGTATTTCAGTTTTAGATTTCGTATTGGAAAGGCCCTGCCTCAGAGTGAAGTAAAAGAAACACAAATTAGACAAAAAATTAGAAATAAACTGTAACTTTAAACGAGGTCTTTTACCTTGTCACCTGGACCGTTGTGTTCCACATTTTCACTATGAACCAAAGACGGGATTAAAAAAAAATATTCTGGAAACTGGACTTTTCATAGCGTTTACACGTGTTACAGTTTCTCCACAACATTTACTCACCTGAAGGTGTTTTTGAAGTGATTCGTGCTTCTTTAACCATTTATTTAGGACTATTTGGTTTAGACCCAGTTCAGACCCGGTTTAGACCTGGTTCAGTCCTGGTTTAGACCTGGTTCAGTCCTGGTTTAGACCTGGTTTAGACCTGGTTCAGATCCGGTTCAGACCTGGTTCAGAGCCGGTTCAGAGCCGGTTCAGACCTGATTCAGACCTGGTTCAGACTTGGTTTTGTTTGTAGATCAGCGTTTGGATGAGCAGGGTGTGAGGAACCACAGTAAGATGATGGTTCTTCGAGTGAGCAACGCTGAGGAGCTGCAGAAACAACAGAACCAGAACCAGAGTCTGCAGAGAACTCACAAGGGCTTCCAGATCCTGTCTGAGAGAGGTACCAGATGCCCTTCCAGCCTCCTGTATCCTGTGTGCCAGATGCCCTCCCGTCCTCATCTCTTGTGTTTTTTAGAGGAGGACCTGGACTCGAAGCCTTTCCTGGAAATCGCAGACCAAAAGGGAAACCCACTGAACATCCCTCACCAGGAGAAAAAGGTTTGTCATTATTTCAGTTTGACTTCGACAGAGCTCTTATTGTGAAAGTGTCATCGTTTTCCAGGCTCTTATTTTGGCGATGGGCTTCCATGAAAAGGGGCGGTCCCTGATGAAGAGGAAGCAGTTTGACGACGCGCTGTGTCACCTACTGCAGGCCGACCAACAGTTCAGGTACAGATCATCACCTTAAAGACGGGCACTTCACTTACTTTTTTAAGCTTTATCCCACGTTACAACATGATTCCCTCATCATAAACCTGCCTGTAGAGGTTTTAGAGTCATCCATGTGTGTTTGAGTAGAGTATCTAGAGATCTCTCCTGGGCCCTATCCAAACCCTCCTTATGGTCAGCAGTATGAGCTTGTACGAGGCTCCGCCCACAAGTCTACATCCCCCAGGCTCCACACGACAATCCTCCATAAATACACAAAAACATGAGACAAAACTGAACACAACAACTGGACAAACCTGATAGTGCTCTGAAGGGGGGGAGTTAGTGCAGAGAGCAAAAATGAAAGTGAATCTTATGAAACATGTTAATATGTTGTTTTGGGTGAATATAACATTTTCAAAACAATTAAAGGAATTTGGTGATCTAAATATGTTCGGTGTTACACAAGTGTAATTCCCTCTTTAAACCAGGTCTAACCGGGTCTTTTTGGGTTCTGTGCAGTAAGTGCGGCTCGGCGCTGCTCAGTTCTGTGGACAACTTTGCAGTACTGCAGTTGGACATCGTGTGGTGCTATCGCGCTCTGGAGGCTCTGTCCTGTTTAGACGACGGGAGAGTGAGACTGCAGCGCGCAGAGTCCAGTTTCCTCCAAGTGTACGGAGAGCAACAGCAACGCCTCAGAATGATCAAGGTACTGGACTGGACCGGGACCGGGACTGGGACTGGACTGGACTGGGACTGGACTGGACTGGGACTGGACCGGGACTGGGACTGGACTGGGACTGGACCGGGACTGGACCGGGACTAGGACTGGACCGGGACTGGACCGGGACTAAACGAAAGTTACGTATGTAACTACGGTTCTATGAATCCCGGATGACTGCCAGAGGGCGGTGCTGAAAGCACTGAATGTTCCCTTCGCACATGCGCAGTTCGAGTAGTTATACCAAATGAGTCACACCTGTGACCCAGGATGACGCCCCAGAAGTAATATAGTCCCCCGTCATCCGTTACTCTGTTCCTACAGAATCTTCTCGCGGAAACGCAAGGATCCTGAGTGACAGAGTGTTGACACAGAGTATCTCTGGCGGTCATCCGGGATTCATAGAACCGTAGTTACATACGTAACGTTCGTTCTATTTCATCCCTCCTGACCGCCAGAGGGCGGTGCTGAAAGCACTGAATGACTAATACCAGCTATGTCACGAAGAATCCTGAGCACATACCTTATTAAGAAGAGCCCAGAGATTCCTGAAGAACCACGCCAAGTGGATGAGGAGAGACCACGTTGACGTTGTAGAATCTGGCAAATGTGCTTGGTGAAGCCCAAGATGCCGCAGCACATATTGTCTCCAAAGGGTCCCCTCTCATGGCTGCCCATGAAGTGGAGATGCCTCGAGTAGAATGGGCCCTCACCCCAGATGGAGGGTCGCGGCCCGCAATGCAGTAGGCATGGTGAATGGTCTCAACAACCCAGTGTGAAAGGCGGTGTCTGGAAAGAGGACAGCCCTTCTTAGCACCCCCGTAACACAAGAACAGCTGGTCTGAATGCCTCATACCTGCCGTGGCTGCAATATAGGTTTTCAGCGCCCGGACCGGGCATAACAACTGCAGCTTGTCCCTGCTCTCTCCAAGCGGGGGCTCAAACCGAGCCAAACTCAAAGGCACATTACAATGAGAACGGGACAACACCTTCGGCATAAACGCTGTGTTTGGCCACAACGTGACACCAGAACCATCCGGACTCCACCTGAGACAGGAAGGGCTGACAAAGGGCATGTAACTCACTGACCCGTTTCGCTGACACAATAGCCAACAAAAATGCAGTCTTGCACGAAAGCCACTTGAGGTCCGCCTGTGCCAAAGGCTCAAATGGAGGGCCACACAGAGACTCCAAGACTAACGACAAGTCCCACACTGGAGCTCGTGGTATAGTTGGTGGGCGCAACCTGCGAGCACCCCGTAGAAAAAGAGAAACTAAGTTATGGCCTCCAACTGTACAGCTTCCAACCAAATCATGATGACAGGATATAGTAGCAACATACACCTTAAAAGTGGATGGAGACCGTCCATTATCCAGGAGAGACTGAAGGAACTCCAGGATAACAGGCACTGAACATGACACAGGATCCTGACCGCGGGCAGAACACCAGTGGGAAAACAACTTCCACCTGTTCCCATACTGCCGACGAGTGGAGGCCGATCTAGCATTCAACAGTGTTCGTCGAACAGGATCGGTGAGACCGATCAGTCGCAGCTCGGGCCCGCCAATGGCCATACACACAGTCGGAGGCGTTGAGGACTGGGATGCCATACTTGACCCCCCAACTGAGACAGCAGATCTCTCCTGGCCGGGAGACGCCACGGGAGACCGCAACACAGACTGTACAGCAACGGAAACCATGGTCGTGCTGGCCAGTATGGCGCGACCAGCAACAGTCTGTGGCCTTCCTGGTGAACCCTCTGTAGGGTTGGCCAAATCAGAGGAAGAGGGGGAAAAGCATAGAGGAGGCACTGGGGCCAAGTGTGTGCCAGTGCATCTTGTCCCAGAGAACCTGGCTCCCTCACGAGGGAGAACCATAGAGGACAGTGGGTCGACTCCTTTGAGGCGAACAGATCCACCTCTGCCTGCCCAAACAGGTTCCAAATCCTGTGAACCACCTCAGGGTGGAGACGCCATTCCCCTGGAGGAGGTTCCCTCCGGGAGAGATAATCCGCCACTTGATTGCCGTCTCCCGGTAAATACACTGCTCGCAGTGTGGACAGATGAGACGCAGCCCATATCAACAGATCTCGAGACACCCTGAGAAGCTGTGCTGATCTGATGCCCCCCTGATGGTTGATGTGATAAACGGTCGAAGTGTTGTCCAACCGAATAAGAACATGTTTCCCTCTCAGATGTGACAAAAAGCTCCTGAGAGCCAAATGGACAGCTCGCAACTCCAAAACATTTATGTGGTCCAGACGATCCCTGGCAGACCAAACTCCCTGAGCCGTCTTGTGCTGCCATACAGCACCCCATCCTGTGAGGCAGGCGTCTGTGGTGACCACCTCCCTGCGACACACCACTAGACCCATAGGGACCCCCTGTGACAAATAGCTCCTGTCTCTCCAAGGGGTCAGTGCACGGGCACACTGCCACGTCACTCTGAGCATCCGTCGTCGGTGCCGTGTGAGGTCCAGATGAAAACTGTTCAGCCACTTTTGCAGCGGACGCAATGACAGAAGGCCGAGAGGCACAACTCGTGTGACAGAAGTCAACTTTCCCACGAGCTGAAGAAAGCTGACAAATGGGTGCAGACTGCCCAGTTTGAAACGAGAGACCAAAGCTTGAATATCGTCTTGGCGACGAAGGGAAGGGCTGTCATCATCACAGTGTCCAAGTCCAGACCAAGAAAAGTTGTTGTCTGGGTCGGAATCAGGTTGCTCTTCTCCACATTCACTGTGAAGCCCAACCGGGCCACATGTGCAAGCAGGCGATCGGTGTCCTGCTTTACACGCACTTTGGATGGAGCACAAACCAGCCAATCGTCCAGATATGGTAATATCTTCAGTCCGGCGGCTTGCAAAGGAGCAAGGGCTGCCTTCACACATCGGGTGAACACCCTGGGAGAGAGGGAGAGCCCAAATGGGAGAACCCGGAATTGCCAATGACGGCCCCAATAGGCAAACCGGAGAAATCTCTGGTGCTGTGGTGCAATGGGTACGTGAAAGTAAGCATCTTTGAGGTCTATATCTTTGAGCATGTGGAACGGCAGGACCTTCATGAAACGATTGAGTCCCCGTAGATCCAGAATGGGACGAAATCCGCCTGTCTTTTTGGGCACGAGGAAATATGTGGAGTAGTAGCCCCTGGGCTGCAGCAGGGGATCTGCCGCTTCGATGGCCCCTTTGGCCAGGAGGGCGGACAGCTCCTGATCCAGTGCTCGAGCTTTTGCCGGATCGTTGATTATCGTCATCTTGACCCGGCCTGTCATGTGTGGCCGGCGTCGGAACTGCAGCCGGTATCCATGAGCCAAAGTGGCAACCACCCATGGATCCGACGCATGAGCAGCCCAATAACTGAGCTGCTGATGGGAGAAGTATCCGACGGCCGGCCTCAAGGTTTCAATTTCTGGCCCCAGGGGCCCTGGGAGGGCGGCGGCCCGTGTCTGCAGTTCTGGGCTGCCGCATTGCATGGCGACGTACATTACGAAAATTCCCGCCAGGCCTGTCTGGACGGAAGCATCCATCACTAGGCCCATCACGAGGGGGTGGCCGAGCACCGGAGGCAACAGTTGGGCGCCGTGGTTGCCGAGGAGAGGGCATAGCTCTGCTGAGGCCAGAAAGTTGCCGCCTCGTCTGTCGAGCTTGGACAGTCCGGTCCAATGCCTCCAAGGCAGCCGAACCAAACAACTGCCCTGGCGCTACAGGCACACTGCGGAGGGTCCTGCGGCACGCCTCCATCAGGGAAGATTGAGCAAGCCAAATCTGCCGGCGAGCCTGAATCAGAAAGGACATAACATGTCCAAGCTCCCTCGTCATCAATGCAAAAGCCTGCAGTGCTGCATCACTAAAATCAGCAGCTGTCGCAGCACCATCACCCTCCTGGAGGGAGGCAGAGAGGGCAAAAAGCAAGTGTGCTAAAGAATTGCCCAGTCGACCAGCTCGCGCACCAGAGTTGTACGCCTTGGTGATAAAGTCATCAGTCACACGACACTGGGGTCTTGGACACCTAACATCTTGCCGTAGGGCCTCCTCAGGTGAAACAATGAGAGAAGCCACAGCCGGTTCAACAGCAGGCATGCGATCCAAACCAGCTGTTGCTGCATCGTGCATAGCGGCTAAAATCTGGCCACCTGACGAGAGCCTGGACAAAGCACTTGGATCCCTCCAACAGGCATGCAACTCTCTGAGATACTCCACAGAGGGGGGTACAGCAAAGGGCGTAGGGGCACGCCCGCATCTAAAGAAAGCACTACCAAAGCCAGGCTGGTCAGGTTTCGGAAGTTCCAGCCGCAAACGATCCAGAGCTCTACGCATAATATCTCGCATGGAGCTATTGGTAGAGTCACTACCAAGGCTCTGTGCGGAAGTATATGAACCATCCTCAGAAACACGCGAGGACGGTGCATCCTCCTCATCCCGGAAATGAGAGGCAGAGGCCGCCAGCGAGAGCACATCATCCTCCGGGGTCAGAACAGGCATTGACTGGGGAGACGTCCCAGCCTCTGAAGCAGGTGTGTCCACACGATGAGCCTGCAATAAAGACTTCATCGCTTCCAATTCTGCGGACAACTGCTCCACTTTAGATTCTTTTTGGGAGGAGCCCTCGTAATCGTAGACTCAGGAAGGCGTTTTGAACGCCTCGGAAGAGGCAATGGTACC
Source organism: Taenioides sp. WSHXM2023 (assembly GCA_029959045.1). Taxonomy (NCBI): domain Eukaryota; kingdom Metazoa; phylum Chordata; class Actinopteri; order Gobiiformes; family Gobiidae; genus Taenioides; species Taenioides sp. WSHXM2023. Next base: position 13,162,936 of record CM057105.1, read on the forward strand.
TGCCCCGATGGTGGGAGATCGTCACCACCACCGTGATTTAGCTGTCCCATCCTTGCCACCCTGACAGCAAGAGGCATGTAACTGCAGTTCATGCATGGATTATCTGATAATGCTTCCTTCAAGTGGTCAGGGCCAAGGCATGCTGGACAAAGGTATCCATCATCAACCTGAAGCGTGGACCCACAGGCTACACAACAATGAGAGCCGTCCATCAATCTGGTGTGAGCGGTTGATCACAACCAGTATAGATGGAGAGAATCGAGACAGCTAGACAGCGGTCAATTGGTAAGCAGAGAAACCAAGGTGAGAGAGGGGGCGGGAACGCAACCTTCACCGACCAAGGTACACAATAGGAAAACACCTGCCAATTATGACAGGTAGTATGTGGTCCGCAAAAAGCCAAAACTGGGAGTGGGGGCGCGAACGCTGCCTTCACCAATTAGGGCCCAGATAATCAAAAGCGAAAAATCAAAATAACAGTACAGAAGAGAATGTGAGAACGCGGCCACAAAAAATTACAAATCAAAGTGGCTAACAACGTTAGCAAATGCTCATCTACAGGGTAGCTCTGATAGCACAAAACGTAAATGATGCGACGGGAGAGGGTGCGTGAACGCGACCTTCACCAGAGAGGTAAAAAAGCAAAAAAATACTATATCGCTAGCAGTAGAAACCTACAGTGTACTGCTAATAATACAACGTACCCGATGGGAGAAGGTGCGCGAACGAAGCCTTCACCAACAAGAGCAGAGTAGCAGAAACTCAAGCCAAGTGTTAGGAGAGGGGGCGCGAACGCCACCGTCACAAACAAAAGGATTCGTTAAATATATTCAAAGTTGTACCTTCAATCCTCCAGCAAATCGTACACTGTCGCAGCCCTCGGAGGGCGAAAAGCCGCGGCTCCGACCGAGACAGTGAAAGGGCGTCCGGCGACAGAAAACAATACAAGTTCTAGGTTATGGCTAACGCCATGTAGATCGAACCGCACGCGAGAAGAAAAGAGGAACAGAGTCACGGATGACGGGGGACTATATTGTCTCCGGGCGTCATCCTGGGTCACAGGTGTGACTCATTTGGTATCACTACTCGAACTGCGCATGTGCGAAGGGAACATTCAGTGCTTTCAGCACCGCCCTCTGGCGGTCTGGAGGGATGAAATAGAACTCTTCTGTAGGCCTCCTGTTCCAGGTTACTGTGGTCCTGGTTCACACTGGCCCAGCTCGGCTCTGCTCGGTCTGAGCAGTGACAGTGTGAAAACCTCCTGATTAAATAAAATTAAATGAATTTAATTTGTTTGTTTCCAGGGCAACACGGGTCGAGAGGAGGTTCTGTTCCTGCGTCTGTATCTGCTCCAGAGTCTGTTGGCCTATATCGAAGGCAACGACGCTCAGGCCAAACAACAGCTCTCAAAGGTCAGGACTGAACCGGGACTGAACCAGGGCTAAACCGTGACTGAACCGAGACTGAACCAGTGCCAGAACCAGGGACTGAACCGGGACTGAACCGGGACTGAACCGGGACTGAACCAGGGCTAAACCGGGACTGAACCAGGGACTGAACCAGGGCTAAACCGGGACTGAACCGAGACTGAACCAGCGCTAGAACCAGAACTGAACCGGGACTGAACCAGGGCTAAACCGAGACTGAACCAGGGACTGAACCAGGGCTAAACCGGGACTAAACCGGGACTGAACCGGGACTGAACTGAGACTGAACTGAGACTGAACTGAGACTGAACCGGGACTGGCAGTAAATTAAAATTGCATAATTTGAGGACAGTGATCAAAATCAGTCGTACATATCGGCTCATAAATATCAGCAGAGCTCATGAGCCGTTGGCATCGGCCACGAAAAACCCACGTGGCCTGATCTCTGGTTCTGGGCCTGAGCCTCTGGCTCCGGCTTTGACCAATCAGCTCAGAGTATTTATTTGAACATCACTGATACAGTCATGACCGACTGTCCACTTCATGTGTCGTTAAAGGTAAACCCATGTGTTTATAAGGATGATGGGAGGGCATCTGACACACAGGGATACACCAGGATGGGAGGGCATCTGAGCGTTTGTGTGTTTCAGGTGGAGGTTCTGTACAGGCGTCTGAGTCCAGACACAGAGAAGATGGAGCAGCTCATGACTCTGGGCTTCAGTGAGAGAGAAGCTCGACTTGGACTCCGAGCCTGTGAAGGAGACGTCCAAGAGGCCGCGCTGCACATCAGCAACCAGAGACAGGTCTGGACCGGGACTGGACCGGGTCTGGACCGGGTCTGAGACAGGTCTGGACCGGGTCTGAGACAGGTCTGGACCGGGACTAGACCGGGACTAGACCGGGACTAGACCGCATCTGGACCGGGACTAGACCAGGACTAGACCGGGTCTGAGACAGGTCTGGACCGGGACTAGACCGGGTCTGAGACAGGTCTGGACCGGGACTAGACCGGGTCTGAGACAGGTCTGGACCGGGTCTGGACCGGGTCTGGACCGGGACTGGACCGGGACTGGACCGGGTCTGGACCGGGTCTGGACCGGGTCTGAGACAGGTCTGGACCAGGACTAGACCGGGTCTGGATCGGGTCTGAGACAGGTCTGGTCCGGGACTAGACCCCATCTGGACCGGGACTAAACCGGGTCTGAGACAGGTCTGGACCGGACCTGGACCGGGTCTGGACCGGGTCTGAGACAGGTCTGGACCAGGACTAGACCGGGTCTGGACCAGGTCTGAGACAGGTCTGGACCGGGTCTGAGACAGGTCTGGACCGGGACTGGACCGGGACTGGACCGGGACTAGACCGGGACTAGACCGCATCTGGACCAGGACTAGACCGGGACTAGACCGGGACTAGACCGCATCTGGACCGGGACTAGACCGGGACTAGACCGGGACTAGACCGGGACTAGACCGGGTCTGAACCAGGACTTTTGTTGTAGGAGCGTGAGGAGATGATGGCGAGGGAGCGTCAGAAGCGACATTCTCGTCTTGAAGCGATTTCGGTTTTGAGCGGTTTGGGATTCAACCGAAAAGACGCGGCGCGAGCGCTGAACCAAACCAAAGGAAACGTGGACCAGGCCTACACCGTCAGTGACCTCCTCTGCACCTCTGTGACCTGCTCTGACCCTCTGTGACCTCCTCTGTGACCTCCTCTGCACCTCTGTGACCTCCTCTGACCCTCTGTGACCTCCTCTGCACCTCTGTGACCTCCTCTGACCCTCTGTGACCTCCTCTGACCCTCTGTGACCTCCTCTGTGACCTCCTCTGCACCTCTGTGACCTCCTCTGTGACCTCCTCTGCACCTCTGTGACCTCCTCTGTGACCTCCTCTGACCCTCTGTGACCTCCTCTGTGACCTCCTCTGACCCCCTGTGACCTCCTCTGCACCTCAGTGACCTCCTCTGCACCTCTTTGACCTCCTCTGACCCTCTCTGACCTCCTCTGACCCTCTGACCTCCTCTGTGACCTCCTCTGACCCTCTGTGACCTCCTCTGCACCTCTGTGACCTCCTCTGTGACCTCCTCTGACCCTCTGTGACCTCCTCTGACCCTCTGTGACCTCCTCTGCACCTCTGTGACCTCCTCTGACCCTCTGTGACCTCCTCTGCACCTCTGTGACCTCCTCTGTGACCTCCTCTGACCCTCTGTGACCTCCTCTGCACCTCTGTGACCTCCTCTGACCCACTGTGACCTCCTCTGCATCACTGTGACCTCCTCTGCATCACTGTGACCTCCTCTGCACCTCTGTGACCTTCTCTGCACCTCTGTGACCTTCTCTGCACCTCTGTGACCTCCTCTGACCCACTGTGACCTCCTCTGTACCTCTGTGACCTCCTCTGTTACCTCCTCTGCACCTCTGTGACCTCCTCTGACCCACTGTGACCTCCTCTGCACCTCTGTGACCTCCTTTGACCCTCTGACCTCCTCTGCACCTCTGTGACCTTCTCTGCACCTCTGTGACCTTCTCTGCACCTCTGTGACCTTCTCTGCATCTCTGTGACCTCCTCTGACCCACTGTGACCTCCTCTGTACCTCTGTGACCTCCTCTGTTACCTCCTCTGCACCTCTGTGACCTCCTCTGACCCACTGTGACCTCCTCTGACCCACTGTGACCTCCTTTGACCCTCTGACCTCCTCTGCACCTCTGTGACCTTCTCTGACCCACTGTGACCTCCTCTGCACCCCTGTGACCTCCTCTGCACCACCGTGACCTCCTCTGACCCACTGTGACCTCCTCTGTGACCTCCTCTGACCCTCTGTGACCTCCTCTGACCCTCCTTTGACCCACTGTGACCTCCTCTGTCCTCCTCTGTGACCTCCTCTGACCCTCTGTGACCTCCTCTGTGACCTCCTCTGACCCATTGTGACCTCCTCTGCACCTCTGTGACCTCCTCTGCACCACTGTGACCTCCTCTGCACCACTGTGACCTCTGACCCTCCTCTGCACCACTGTGACCTCCTCTGCACCTCTGTGACCTCCTCTGCACCACTGTGACTTCCTCTGCACCTCTGTGACCTCCTCTGCACCACTGTGACTTCCTCTGCACCTCTGTGACCTCCTCTGACCCTCTGTGACCTCCTTTGCACCTCTGTGACCTCCTCTGCACCACTGTGACCTCCTCTGCACCACTGTGACCTCTGACCCTCCTCTGCACCACTGTGACCTCCTCTGCACCTCTGTGACCTCCTCTGCACCACTGTGACTTCCTCTGCACCTCTGTGACCTCCTCTGCACCACTGTGACTTCCTCTGCACCTCTGTGACCTCCTCTGACCCTCTGTGACCTCCTTTGCACCTCTGTGACCTCCTCTGCACCACTGTGACCTCCTCTGCGACCTCCTCTGCACCTCTGTGACCTCCTCTGTGACCTCCTCTGACCCACTGTGACCTCCTCTGACCCACTGTGACCTCCTCTGCATCACTGTGACCTCCTCTGCACCTCTGTGATCTCCTCTGACCCACTGCGACCTCCTCTGTACCTCTGTGACCTTCTCTGTGACCTCCTCTGCACCTCTGTTACCTCCTCTGGCCCTCTGACCTCCTCTGCACCTCTGTGACCTTCTCTGACCCACTGTGACCTCCTCTGCACCCCTGTGACCTCCTCTGCACCACTGTGACCTCCTCTGACCCTCCTCTGACCCACTGTGACCTCCTCTGTGACCTCCTCTGACCCTCTGTGACCTCCTCTGACCCTCCTCTGACCCACTGTGACCTCCTCTGACCTCCTCTGTGACCTCCTCTGTGACCTCCTCTGACCCTCTGTGACCTCCTCTGACCCATTGTGACCTCCTCTGCACCTCTGTGACCTCCTCTGACCCTCAGTGACCTCCTCTGCACCACTGTGACCTTCTCTGACCCTCCTCTGCACTTCTGTGACCTCCTCTGCACCACTGTGACCTTCTCTGACCCTCCTCTGCACTTCTGTGACCTCCTCTGCACCTCTGCATAGACTCACTGCCCTCCTCTGCACCGTAGACTCACTGTCCTCCTCTGCATTGTTCTTTCATGTTTTTCAGATTCTGTTAAACTCCAGTCAAATCGCTGAGGCCACAAACAATAATTCTTCAGAGGCAATGAGTCCAGAAAAAGTGGAACAGGTTTGAACATTTTATTTTCTACAGGTTTTAGAGATGATTATTTTTGTGTTTTATTTTATTTGTGTTTACGCTACTCATAAATATTGTGTGTTTTGTGTGTTTTCGTGTCCGTTTGGGTGCAGCTCTTGTACCTGGGCTTCGACAGGCAGCCCTCTGACGCCGCCCTCAGACTCACACATGGAGACCTTCAGGCTGCTGCTCAGATCCTTCTGGAGAACCAGGGGCAGCTCCCTCCACATCTCATCCAGGAATCGAGCTCCTCAGGCCCCACACGAGAGGAGCCTGTTCCCTCCTCCTCCACCAGCACCTCCAGCACCTCCACAGGTAAAAGGCAGAGGAGGAGGGAGAGGAGAGGGAGCAGAGGAGGAGGAGAGGAAGGGGGGGAGCAGAGGAGGAGGAAAGGGAGCAGAGGAGGAGAGGAAGAGGGGGAGCAGGGGAGCAGAGGAGGAAGAGAGGGAGCAGAGGAGGAGGAAAGGAAGAGGAGCAGAGGGTCAGAAGGTCAGAGGAGCAGAAGGTCAGAGGGTCAGAGAAGCAGAGGGTCAGAAGGTCAGAGGGTCAGAAGGTCAGAAGGTCAGAGGGTCAGAAGGTCAGAGAAGCAGAAGGTCAGAGGAGCAGAAGGTCAGAGGGTCTTACTTCCTGTGCTCGTTTGTTCAGAGGAGGAGGAGATGGTGAGTGAGGTGTTGGAGGACATCTGTCGACATGAGGAGGATTATCTGGACCTGACTCTGGAGGAGGAGAGTGAACTGATCGCCACACTGCAGTCCCACCTCAGCCACGCCACACGCCCGCTTTAACGGGCCCCTACCACACGCCCGCTTTAACGGGCCCCTACCACACGCCCGCTTTAACGGGCCCTACCACACGCCCGCTTTAACGGGCCCTACCACACGCCCGCTTTAACGAACCCTGCCACACGCCCGCTTTAACGGCCCCTGCCACACGCCCGCTTTAACGGGCCCCTACCACACGCCCGCTTTAACGGGCCCCTACCACAACGGGCCCCTACCACATGCCCGCTTTAACGAACCCTACCACATGCCCGCTTTAACGAACCCTGCCACACGCCCGCTTTAACGGCCCCTGCCACACGCCCGCTTTAACGGGCCCCTACCACACGCCCGCTTTAACGGGCCCTACCACACGCCCGCTTTAACGGCCCCTGCCACACGCCCGCTTTAACGGGCCCCTACCACACGCCCGCTTTAACGGGCCCTACCACACGCCCGCTTTAACGGGCCCCTACCACACGCCCGCTTTAACGGGCCCCTACCACACGCCCGCTTTAACGGGCCCTACCACACGCCCGCTTTAACGGGCCCCTACCACAACGGGCCCCTACCACACGCCCGCTTTAACGGGCCCTACCACACGCCCGCTTTAACGGGCCCCTACCACACGCCCGCTTTAACGGGCCCCTGCCACACACCCGCTTTAACGGGCCCTGCCACACGCCCGCTTTAACGGGCCATATCACACTATTATTGATCTGTTCTAATGTCGTTTCCTCGTCACAAACACCTGGAGTTGTGTTTTGTTTCATTCACATGTTTAACTCACAAACCTGCAGTTTTTTTTTTGAGGAGGAAACGTCATCATAACGTGGCTTAAAGCTACAAGAGACAATTTAGTGTAATATAGGACCTTTAAACGCCCCCCCACTGGTCATTAAAGGCACTGCACCACGCTCGTTTAAATCAGACCTGTTCTGCAAAATTCACTTTTCAGGTTTTAATCATGTTATAATTGATTCTCCTCACCATTTACTCACCTGGAGTTGTATTTGGAGTGTTTCGTGCATGTTTGAGGAATCTTTAATCTCTTATTTTCAAGACGCCATTTTGCCGATTAGCGCCACCGGTGCACGCCCACTGTGACGCACGCACTTCCTTCTCCAATTTTATTTACTTAAACGGTGATCCGTGTAGGATTTGGATAGTGATTTTGGTCCAAATGAAAACAAATGTCTTTAGATCAGTATTGAGATTTAAAATGATCCACAGAGGTCAGAGGTCAGAACTCTAGAGCGACACAGGCAGGTCTGATCTGCACATGGTTTACTCACACGTTTCACTCGGCAGTGGGGCAGGTCTTTGGGGTTTGTGGGGCGCGTTCTTTGGGGTCTATGGGGCAGGTCTTTGGGGTTTGTGGGGTGCATTCTTTGGGGTTTGTGGGGCGCGTTCTTTGGGGTCCGTGGGGCGTGTTCTTTGGGGTCCGTGGGGCAGGTCTTTGGGGTTTGTGGGGCGCGTTCTTTGGGGTTTGTGGGGCGCGTTCTTTGGGGTTTGTGGGGCGCGTTCTTTGGGGTTTGTAAAGTTGATAAAAAACACTTAAACCGCTCAAATTTTTCACAAACGTCACCTTTTGTTTTGCACTTTAATAAAATGGTGCAGGGCCGTCAGTGTCAAAGATCATTTACCGTAACGTCATCTCCTAAAGCTACACTATGTAACTTTTCTGCCTGGGGTCTGCCACCTCTTGTCTCCATGGAGATGTCATTGCTTTGCCTGTAATATTTCACAGCATGGCATTAAACGCATTTATCCCACATTTATTTGATTTCGGAGTTTGTTAAGCTCAAAAATAACTTTAAAAACGTCCTGAGTGTGAGCGGACTCTCCACATGGACGACCTCTAACCTCACCCGCTGGTTCCCATGGAGATAGGCAAGTTAAATGCCATACTGTGGAACATTCCAGGCAACACAATAACGTCTCCCTAGAGACAAGCAGAAAGGTTTCATGGTGTAGCTTTAGGAGATGGTGGAATCAGTCTAATCTCTCTCTTGGTTTAACTTGCCCTTAGCTTCTCCGTACAAAGTTTAAATTTGTCATGATCCAAATTTTGGGAAAATCCACCAGATTCTCAAATATTTTTGAGGAAAAAATGTTGAGTTCAGAAAAAGGAAAACTTTGAATATTGTGATAAACTCAAAGAGGAGCTCTGCAGAGTGGCCAAACAAAGTTTGAGACAGAGCAGAAAGTAAATCCAGTGAGTGTTAACACAGGCCTCAACTGGAGGGGGCGCTGTAGAGACAAGAGGCTCAATTTGAACCTTTAGCACCAGCTTTAAACTCCAGCACTTTGTCAGATGCAGTAATAATGTACAGGACCCTGCTGTGTCACTGCTCATCCTGTCTCCTCCCCTCAGTGAGGAGGTTGTGGGTTAGATTCCTGATCTGAGTGTGCACCTGTCGCTGTGGCAGAGTCGTTATCAAAGGATAATCAAAGATGGCACTTACACAATACAAAGGTATTGTGTAAGTGCCATCTTTGATTATTTTGTCTTTACAAAAATCCAAGTAGAACTCTTTGGTTTCTCTAGTTGTTTCGTTTGAAGTTGAACACGTCACTTGTTCCTGTTTTGAAACTCGTTCAGTTTGAAGTCTGAGATTTTTCATTTGTAAAACTCAATATTTTTTATTTGAAGAAAAGTTTCATGTAAATGATATTTTCTGACTTTGAGTCAATAAAGTCATTTGAGTTTTCGTCTGGGGTCTTTGTGACTTTGATTCTTTTGGTTTCCTGAAATGATTCACTGATTCTTTCCCTCAGCTCCTTGTTGTTCTGTTGATTCAGTGTTTGAAGAACATCTCTGTACGTGTGGAAGTGTGTGGATCCCAGTGCCTTTTAGTGGGGTGGCTGTTGGTTTGAGTCTTGACTGAAGCACATCTGGTGTATGAGACGTCGGGCACAGAGCCACAGCTGTAGGTAAGACAGGTCTGTGACCCGGTGGAGCCACAGCGGGCAGGATGTTTCTGTCACTATAGTTTTTATGATTATTGATCATTTTCTACCTTCAGGAGAAGCTGTAACATTTTACAGTTCAGAGGCTGTACGGTGAGATGAGGTGAACTTCTGTTTTAGGTCAGACCTTGGACCAAAGGGAACGTTTGCACGTTCTCAAAATGTCATCAACTTTAATCATATTTACATAAAAAGAATGTTTAAAAAGAGGCATGCGTGTAGTGTGGGTGGTTACCATAGAGATGGTCTCCATAGTAACAGGGTTCCCGCCTGATCTGCGCTGTGGAGCCTCTTGTGGTTTTAATTATTTTATAACAGATTTTCACATTTTTCTTTATGAAATGAGCTCCCTGCTCAAACGTCTGCGCGTTTGACTGAGTGACTTCTGTTTGAGAGAAAACGCAAAGATGTTTAAGGATTCCGTTAAGATCAGTTAGCTACACAGACTGTATTAGCTAACATGACCGTTAGCCTGACCGTTAGCCTGACCGTTAGCCTGACCGTTAGCGGTTATGTTGTTCCTCCGTACAGCTGTTAGAAGAACACACTCAAACGTTACTATAATATGATAAGGAATGTCCTAATAACTCTAAAAATAAAGATATTGTGTATTTGCTTTTACTGGCGGCACGGTGGCTGAGTGGCAACACTCATGCCTCACAGCAAGAAGGTTACGGGTTCGATACCCGGGTCGCCCGGGCCTTTCTGTGTGGAGTTTGCATGTTTCCTCCCCGTGTCTGGATGGGTTTCCTCCGGGTACTCCGGTTTCCCCCATCAACCAAAAACATGTAACACCCTATGAACAGTATACAGTCAAGGACCGTCAAGGAATTCCTCCCTCCTCACCACCTGCAGAGGGGTTCACCACCTGCAGAGGAGTTCATAGGATCTGGGTCTGGTGCACAGAGTAATGGGCAGTGTGCTGCCCCCGCGACCCAGTCGGATTAAGCGGGAGAAAATGGATGGATGGATTTGCTTTTTCTCCAGGTGAAATCTGCACCTCGAGCTGAAGAACGACAAAAAGAAAAAAAACGAAGACCAGAGGTGATGTTTTTATTAAGAGTCAATGTTCTGCCCCGTCACTCGACTAAAGTGTGTGACACACACTCATCTCACTAAAACACACTTCACATGTTTAGTCCGGGTCTAGTCCTGGTCTGGACCTGGTTCTGGATAGTTCAGGGTTGTTCTGCAGCAGGTTCAGACCTGGATCAGACCTGGTTCAGACCTGGTTTAGTCCTGGTTTAGTCCCGGTTCAGACCTGGTTTAGTCCTGGTTTAGTCCTGTTGCCTAAACTGTTCAATGCCAAAATGAATGAAGTGCAGTGTCCCTGTCACACACACGTACAGGTGCAGTGTCCCTGTCACAGACAGGTGAAGTGTTCTGGGGCCCTGTCACAGACAGGTGAAGTGCTCTGGGGCCCTGTCACAGACAGGTGAAGTGTTCTGGGGCCTTGTCACAGACAGGTGAAGTGTTCTGGGGCCCTGTTAAATGGCGGTAGCAGCAGTTTTCTTTGAGCTGGTTGGTGGCTCTTTGTTCCAGACTCAAAGGGAATCGCCGACACAGCGTGGCCCACAGAGGCGTCTCTTTTGTGGGAAAAGCTGCGTGGCCCCCGGCCTCCCCTCCGGCCGCTCCCCGCCGCTGTATAAATATCCACGTCCAACTTTTTACAGCGACACTGAGCGACCCACAGACCTGCACCATGTCACAGTACTCTGGGAAGGTGAGTGCAGCATTTTGGAAAACATTTTAAAGTGGATGAGACCAATTAGACTCATTATATTTCACATTTGACTTTTTTTCTAGTTTTCTCATCTTGGTGAAGTTTATCATTTATTTCTTATGCATATGACAAACATAGAGGTATGTTACTTAGCAACCGTAATGTAAACAAGGACCAAATTACACAATACTCAATAAAGAGTTAAAGGTGTTTATTGAGATAAACACTTTAAACACAGGTTTAAAGTGTCTCTGGTTTTAATAGTCTACTGCTTTTGGTCTTTTGTGTGTTTTAGAGTCTGTTAAGTCCAGATCATTATAATCCAAATACAAATATTTTATATTTAACACAACTGACTCTCAAACTGCTTGTCTCAGTGCAGGGTAGTCCTCCTGGATTAGTCCTGTTTTAGTCCTGTTTTAGTCCTGGTTTAGTTCTGTTTTAGTCCTGGTTTAGTCCTGCTTTAGTCCTGCTTTAGTCCTGGTTTAGTCCTGGTTTAGTCCATTCTTCACTCATGTGTTTTTTCAGATCACTTTTTACGAGGGGAAGTGCTTCACTGGGAGGAAGCTGGAGGTCAGAGGTGACTGTGACAACTTCCAGGACCGAGGATTCATGAACAGGTGTGTTACTGTGGCAGAGTGGTTAGCCCCATACACTCTTTATAAATGGACATTCCAAACAGGAAGTGATCATGGGCGTTCTGGCTCCCCTCTCTCTGTAACTGCTGCTGTCAGGTTTTTATTTCTGTTTTGTCCCAAATCAAGATCTGAACTTTAAGAATAGACCAATCAGGCGCCTTCTTTCCCCGAGGTCGCTCCGCTACGTTAGCAACAGGTTTGATTGACAGCGTTGCTAAGCGCCCGCTCCTTGTTAAACCAGCGGTGTGAGCAGGAAGAGGCCTTCAACAGCCTCGCTCCTGATTGGCTCTTTGGTTGCTATGATACTCAGGGCTGGAATTCCAAATATGGAACTGGCTCCAGATTAGCCGCTATAACTGCTAGCCTCAATGAGCTTCATTTGGAGCTGAGGCTGTGGGAGACGTCACACTCATGTCCTCTTCCGTGTACAGCCTATGGTTTGCCCTCTCTTCCTGTCAGGAGGTTGTGGGTTAGACTCCCTGTGTGACTGTGGCAGAGTGGTTAGCCTGTCTCTTCCTCTCAGGGTGAACTCCATCCGTGTGGAGAGTGGGGCGTGGATCTGCTTTGACCACCCGGACTTTAGGGGGCAGCAGTACATCCTGGAGCACGGAGAGTACCCCGAGTTTCAGCGCTGGAACTCCCACAACGACCACATGGGCTCCTGCAAACCCATCCGCATGGTACGCCCTTTAGACCTGCTTTAGTCCTGCCCCTGTCTGCCCCTGTCTGCCCCTGTCTGCCCCTGTCTGCCTCTGCTGACCGCTCTCCTCTCTGCAGCACGGGGAGCACTATCGCATTGAGATGTTCGAGGGCTGTAACTTCTCTGGTCAGTGTGTGGAGATCTGCGACGACTGCCCCTTCCTCCAGAGCCGAGGCTTCTCCAAAAACTGCATCAACTCTGTGCGCGTCTACGGCGACGGAGCGTGAGTCTGCCAACACGCCAACGCACGCCAACGCACAGCAAAACACGCCAACGCACACTAACACACACAAGAACACATGAGAACACACGAGAACACACACTAAAGCACTGTCTGTGTCTCAGGCAGCGTCCTAAACACCAGAGCCTCGAATCCCCATGAAATAATAATAATAATCCTCTCACTCACTCACTCCATCCTGGGTGGTGGCAGGCCACTGTCGTAGCCACAGCTGCCCTGAGACAGACTGACTGACCACACATGCACACACCACTTTCATACTAGGCCATAAGGACTCGATCCTTTGACCTTCCGGTTGGGGGATCAGTGCTCTAACCACTGAGCCACTGTCACTGTAATTGTCTTAATGTTCTACATGTGAGTTCTACATGAGTCTGGGGCGGATCTCGATCAGAGTCCATCTGTTCAGACTCACATGTTGTTTGGTCAAAGTGTCACAGTGGAACAAACACAAAACTTGACCTTTAGTCAGATCCAGTTGACGTGAGTCTGACCCGTCCACAAACGCACAAAGTGTTTCTCTCTGTGTGTGTTTCAAAAACCACATAATCTGGATTTCAGGTAAAACAGGCTGAAAAACGTCAGATTATAAAAGCCATAAACTCTGATCACGTCACTCCACCTCAGACACAGGTTTAGTAACACTAACCCTGTTTCAGTCCTGGTTCAGTCCTGGTTTAGTCCTGTTTCAGTCCTGGTTCAGTCCTGGTTCAGTCCTGGTTTAGTCCTGGTTCAGTCCTGGTTCAGTCCTGGTTTAGTCCTGGTTTAGTCCTGGTTTAGTCCTTGTGTAGTCCTGGTGTAGTCCTGGTTCTGTCCTGGTTTAGTCCTTGTGTAGTCCTGGTTCAATCCTATAGTTCAGTTCTACTTTAGCCCTGCTTCAGTCTCACGTCTGACCTCTGACCCCTAACCTCTCACTGCAGGTGGGTGATGTACGAGGAGCCAAACTTCCGTGGGCGGATGTACATCGTGGAGCGCGGCTGTTACTGCAGTCACAACGAGTGGCAGGCCCAGAACCCCAACATCCAGTCCATCCGCCGCGTCGTCAACTACTTCTGAGCCCTGACCTTTCACCTGTGACCCCTGTGATCCCTGTGACCCCACTGACCTCTGACACATGTCGCACAAATAAAACAGACTTCAAATATACAACAACTTTTCTATCAAACACTTCCCTGTGTCTTTATTCACTCACTGTTTAGACAATCACACTGTACACACAAGTCCAAGTGTAGTCCAGTTTAGTCCTGGTTTAGTCCTGGTTTAGTCCTGGTTTAGGCCTGGTTTAGTCCTGGTTTGGTTTAGGCCTGGTTTAGTCCTGGTTTGGTTTAGGCCTGGTTTAGTCCTGGTTTAGGCCTGGTTTAGTCCTGGTTTGGTTTAGGCCTGGTTTAGTCCTGGTTTAGATCTGGTTTAGGCCTGGTTTAGTCCTGGTTTGGTTTAATCCTGGTTTAGTCCTGGTTAGTTTAATAAATCCTGCAGGAAATGTTTCCTAAAGACACTTTTCTGTAAACCAATAAAAGTGAGTCAGGTCGGGTTCAGCTGGAGGCTGTTAAAGAGTTTATGGTTTAAACTGTTTAAAACACATTTGGCTTTTTCTCTGTGTTTTTACTTGACTTCTTCATTTAGAAAAGTGGAGGTCACGTGTTTCCGGTCTGCAGCCGGACCCTTCAGACAGAGCGGTGGCTAATGCTAATGCTAACGCTAACGCTAATGCTAATGCTGCCTCCGCGCTCCTCTGCGCTCCTCCTCCTCCACTCCCTCTCTGCTGCTCTTTGCCCGCTCCGTCCGCTCCCATGGCCAGTGTCGCCCTGAAAACCTTCGCTTCTCGGCGTCTGGTCCATTTGTCGCGGTAAGAATCCAGAACAAGAGACTTTCCGGGAGTTTTTTGGGTTGAACGGGCTGTAGACGCTTCGAAGCCGGGGCAGAGTCGCGTCTTTGCGGGGTCACTTTGGACAAGGCTCCGACAATACTCCTGGACAAGGGAGGGCATCTGATCTACTTATGACCCTTATCTAAAGCTTGCGGCGCGTTTATGCAGAAGTTTTGGGCGGCAGTAGAGGTCCTTTGACTGAATAAAGCAGATGATAATAACAGTTTTGTAGACGGATTTAGGGTCTGAAGGACGTCATGATAAACATGATGAATACAGAAAATACTTGAACCTGTTTGTGTTCTTCATGTGAATGTAGTTTTCACAAATATGTTCTACTTAATCTGACAAGTTCTAGGTAAACTCATGTTACGCTGGGAAACACTGGTATTGTTATGGTTCTCAAATAGTGGGGCGATGCCAGGGGCGGCGCGTATGACCCCGGGGAACAGGCTTTAAAAGTGTAATTGCACATCCACGGCAGCAAGTGGTGCAGTTGCGCGCTCATTGTCAAAGTCTGTGCGGGAGTTTAAAACTTTTTAAATTGCTGTCAACAAACCCCTCGAGAGACACCGTGGAGAAATATTTAACAGTAACGAAAAGAAAGGCGGAGAGAGACAGAGGTAAAGAGACAAATGAAAGTCTCCCAAAAGCTAAGACGAGGAAATATGACGAAGCTTATCTAGCGCCTGGCTTCACTGTGACTACGGTGGGAGACGAGGAAAGACCGGTGTGTTTACTGTGTCTGAAAATGTTGGCGGCGGACAGCATGAAGCCAAATAAATTAAGACGTCACCTACAGACATTACATCCTCAACACGTTGACAAGCCGCTTGATTTTTTTCAGCGAAAACGTGCGCAGTACGGCCAACAATCATCCCACTTTGTGAACGCTACATCAGTAAACCAGCGAGCACTTTTAGTCTCATTTGAAGTGGCGTACCAAATTGCGCAGTGCAAAAAACCCCACACAATAGCTGAGGAGTTGATACTACCATCCCACTGTCCATCCCACTGTCCAATGACACGATCGCAAGACGCATAGATGACATCGCGAACGATCTCCAGGAGCAGCTGGTAGATAAACTCAAAGACAAAAGGTTTGCCTTACAATTCGATGAAGCAACTGACAGCAGCAAAGACTGTTTATTTATTGCTTATGTGCGTTTTGACATGACAAACTCCCTGTGTGAGGATTTGCTTTTCTGTAAATTAGTGCTGGGCAATATGATGATACATACCGTGGGGGCGATAGAGAAGTGTCTATCGTGGCATTTCTCTTCTATCGTTTCTAACCTAATTTTATCATTATAATTGGAAATAATTTCTTATATAGGCTATGGTTGATATATTAGGGTTGTCACTATGCATACTCTATGTTTATATAAGTCATAAACAAGAATAAAAAGAACTTTTTCTGCAAAAAAAAAGTCCGTCTTGGGATTTTGCGACATGAGGGTGCTTTACGTTAAATGCGGGTTTACGACATGCTTTACGTTATTTACCTCATGAGCGCGGAAAAATGGACACGCAGCAACAGGCTGAAGTTTCATCCTTGGAGTCACAACAAATAGAGACCGCTACAAAGGCAGTGCAAGAAGAGCTTTTACCGAAAAGAGGGGGTACGTCTGTGGTTTGGGTACATTTTGGCTTCAAGGCGTCCGACACGGAGCAGAAGACGACCATTTGTAAGCTATGCTACAAGACTGTGCCCTCACCCGACGCAAACACAACAAACCTCTTTTATCACCTAAGGAAGGTCCAAGAAAAGGAATACATGGCAATCCAAAAAGTGCGAAGTAAAACCGGAGCAAGTAGCAAGCAGAAAAACTATAGCCAGCTGAAGATAGAGTCTTTCTCACAAGGCACGCCGTATGAGAAAACGTCCCAGCGACATAAACAAATAACACGTGCCATCCTGGGTTACATTTGTAAAAGCATGGCTCCCGTGTATGTTGTTGAGAAGGACAGCTTCCGAGACCTTGTCAAAGTCCTTGACCCGAGGTACGTTATGCCCAGTCGTAAGCACTTCGGTAAAGTCGAGTTGCCTCGCTTATATTACACTTGCCGGGCCGAAGTAGAGAAGGATGTTCACAGTGTGGTGCATTATGCCTTAACAACTGACCTGTGGACAAGCAGAGCTACGCAGCCCTACATGTGCGTCACCATCCATTTCATCAACAAAGACTGGACCCTTTGTGCTCGCTGTTTACAGACTGCCTACTTTCCAGAGGACCACACAGGAGCCATGTTTGCCCAAGGTATCTGATTTATTATACTTGTAAACTCTTATATACACTTAAATACTCTTTTTACTGTAGTACTAATTCCGAGAGACCTCTAATAAAGTAAAGTAAAGTTGTGAAAAAGCAATGATATTTTTGTCCAACTGAAAATGTACTTTATTGTGGTATATCGTGATATATATCGTTATCGTGATATAAAACGGTTTATATCGTGATATATATTTTTTTCCATATCGCCCAGCCCTACTGTAAATATGTCAAAAACAGAGCCACAGCTGAGGAGCTATTTAAAACGCTGGACTGCTTCCTAACTGAGAATGGGCTGAAGTGGGAGAACTGCATTGGTGTTTGCAGTGATGGTGCAAAGACTATGTCAGGGATGAGAAAAGGACTGCGAGCGCTCATCAAGAAGGCTTCACCTAATGCTGAGTGGACACACTGTGTTATACAAAGAGAAGCACTGGCATCAACGCACCTTTCCTCTGAATTATGTGAGGTTATGACTGGCATTATAGGTGTAGTCAATTTTATAATGACCAGACCACTAAAATCCAGAATCTTCTCTGCTATCTGTGAGGAGATGGGAGCTGAACACCAGGCTGTGCTCTTTCACAGTGAAGCAAGGTGACTGTCACGAGGAAAGGTCTTGTCCCGTGTTTTTGAGCTCAGAGAGGAGATAAGAGTGTTTTTGGAGCAGGAACATAAGTATGAAGATGCAGCAAAATTTAGTGATGAGAACTTCCTGGCAAAACTGGCCTACCTGAGTGACATATTTGGAAAGCTAAATGAACTAAATTTACAGCTTCAAGGGAAAAATAAACACCTCCCTCAGGTCACAGACAAGATCAGCTCTTTCACTAGAAAGCTTGCAATGTGGGGCAAGCAACTTGATGAAGGAAGAAGTGATGCATTTGAGAATCTGCATGAATTTGTTGACACCACTGACTATGATGCCACCTTAGTGATTCCAGTTATTAAGCAGCATATTGCATCATTGATGGGATTATTCAAAAAGTACTTTCCTGAAAACAGTTCCCAGTATGACTGGCTGAGAGATCCTTTCAATGCACCAGCTCCTACTGGTTTCACCTCTGCAGAGGAGGAACAGTTCATTGACATGACATCTGACCCCACTTTGAAACTGAGCTTCACATCACAGACACTGAGTGAATTCTGGCTGAGTGTAGAGAGGCAGTATCCACTCTTAGGACAGAAGGCTATGGGCATTCTTCTTCCCTTTGCAACTTCTTACCTTTGTGAGATTTAGGCCACGGGCTAGGATAGTCACGTGTGCACCCCCCCCACAACCCTATAAATTTGGTATCACTGGAAACCTTGGGATGTCTAGATTACAATTATAACTGGTAACAGTAAAAAAACTGGGACTTGCTATGACATATCAATAGTTTTATTGACCTACCATAAAACTCATGAAATGGCTGAATGCGAAACCTGTGATTTCGCCACATGATACAAAGACTCAGTAAATCATCAATTTTTCACTTAAATAAACATATAAGGCATGAAATGAAAGCTAACTCTGTGCCAGATCATTCCCTTTTTAAATGATATGTCTGTCTTAATTGTGTCTGAAGATATGCTTTAGTGAAGTATGACCCCATATAAACAATAAATGCTCATATGACAATACATGATGAATATGACAATAGTTCTGTTTTCATAATAATTCTACATACATTTGCCTAAACTATATGCACAACAAGAAAGCCCAATCTCTCAGCTTTGATCTCATGCCAAAAGTAATCTGGTAGGACAAATACTAGCAAAGATATCATATGTTTTACCTAGTGATCGATAAAACACTTAAATTAATGCTGAAGATCGCATCATCACTTCAACTTGAATTATATATTATTAAAATGTATTTAACTTGAAATAAAATTGAAATGCCATAGGTTTTAGGGTATCAACAAACCTGTACTTCTAATATTCCCAAGTTTCACCCACATACAATGTTTAATATGGATGGAAGATCGAAGATACTACCTATCTGGTTCACAGGTGATTTCCTGCCAAAAGAACTTCTAGATATTGCTCAGGAAACTGTGGTAACTGAGGACTTCAGTGAGGACCTGGATGACTTAGATTCAGATCTGGTTTGTGATATCGATGCTGACTTTGAATCATTTGTGGAAGATGAAAGTGACTGTGATTCAGACTGAGATGATCTAGGTTACAGGTCAAAATAAATGCACAAAAAACTCACTAAAACAAAACGACCGAAAAAAACATGTTCATTAGTTTTCTTTTATGTTTCAGAAAAGATAAGTAACAGAATCAGTTATTGTTTTTGACATACGTTTTGAAAGCTTGGCGAGATTGACTTTTTGTGTCAATTTATGTGTTACTGGTTATTGAGTTATTGTGGCACACTGAGACATATCAAACATTGTATATGATGGAAATGAAAGTGGTAATATTGCAAGTGTAGGTTTGTTAATACCTCAAAACATATGGCATTTCAATTTTTAAGATGAATATGGGATCATTATGCGATCTTCAGCATTCATTTAAGTGTTTTATCGATCACTAGGTAAAACATATGATATCTTTGCTAGTATTTGTCCTACCAGATTACTTTTGGCATGAGATCAAAGCTGAGAGATTGGGCTTTCTTGTTGTGCATATAGTTTAGGCAAATGTATGTAGAATTATGATGAAAACAGAACTATTGTCATATTCATCATGTATTGTCATACGAGCATTTATTGTTTATATGGTGTCATACTTCACTAAAGCATATCTTCAGACACAATTAAGACAGACATATCATTTAAAAAGGGAATGATTTGGCACAGAGTTAGCTTTCATTTCATGCCTTATATGTTTATTTAAGTGAAAAATTGATGATTTACTGAGTCTTTGTATCATGTGGCGAAATCACAGGTTTCGCATTCAGCCATTTCATGAGTTTTATGGTAGGTCAATAAAACTATTGATTTGTCATAGCAAGTCCCAGTTTTTTTACTGTTACCAGTTATAATTGTAATCTAGACATCCCAAGGTTTCCAGTGATACCAAATTTATAGGGTTGTGGGGGGGGGTGCACACGTGACTATCCTAGCCCGTGGCCTAATTGGCTTCTCTGCTGTTGCTGCACTGAAGACCAAGTACAGGTCCCAGCTAAACATTGAGCAGGAGCTGAGAGTTGCACTATCGTGCTTCAAACCTCGCTTTGAAAATCTGTGCTCCGCAAAACGTGCTCATTGTACCTATTAATTATTACTTCATTAATGTGATTTAGAAAAAAATCAGCACAATGTTTTTTACCTATTTCTTCAGACTAAAATGTTAAATATATTGGTGCTGCTGTGTTAATGTTTCAGATCAGTTTACATTTAATATTATTTATTGATGTGTGTAGAATCCCTCAGTCGTCCAGGTAGAATCCATAGCAAAAGGAGAAATTTAATTTGTCAACTGGACAGAGTTTATTTGGTCGAATACGTTTCTCATCCAAGCTGCTTCTTCAGTTCTGGTCAGATGCTGGTGGACACTGCTTTATATCTGCCTGAAGGGAGGAGCTTAATTACAATGAAAATTACTCTGAGACACACACATTTGTTTACAGTTTCTGTTAGTCAGGTGAGTCTATTCAATATGGAGTGGGAGTGGGGGAGTAGTTAGCAGAACCATTCAGGGCCATGATGGTGTTTTCACACCTCTGGACATGTCCTGGCTAGTCCCATTGTTTTCCCAGTTTGTTTTGATTTAGGTTTGAGGATAGAGTTATAGATGGAGACAAATGATGTCTGAGACCTCCATTTCTGTTCAAGGAAGGATTCTCTTTCTTGACAAAAATAGCCTCTTTAACTCCTCCTCTCAAACCAGTTCTTTTCTCTGGCCAAGATCTGAACCTCACTGTCCTCAAAGGAGTGGCCTGTGGCTTTTAGGTGGAGATGTAGGGTGGGCCGCAATCTGCCGTACATCTCCACCTAAAAGGACCTCAGTCTGCCGTACATCTCCACCTAAAAGGACCTCAATCTGCCGTACATCTGCTAACTACTCCCCCACTCCCACTCCATATTGAATAGACTCACCTGACTAACAGAAACTGTAAACAAATATGTGTGTCTCAGAGTCATTTTCATTGTAATTAAGCTCCTCCCTTCAGGCAGATATAAAGCAGTGTCCACCAGCATCTGACCAGAACTGAAGAAGCAGCTTGGATGAGAAACGTATTCGACCAAATAAACTCTGTCCAGTTGACAAATTAAATTTCTCCTTTTGCTATTATTTATTGATTGAATTATTTTTCTCAGCATCAAACTGTTCAGTTGGTCAAAAATGTTTCTAGTTTAAATAAGGACTGACATATTTTTTTATTTCAGGCACTTTGATGCACTTTAAGTTTTTTTTTCTGTTTTAGACTATAACAGGGTTTCTGTGTGGCAAAATAAAGTTAATATTTGTTGAAAGTTGATTTATATTGCTTTTTTCTTTTGTTAATGTTAAAAAAAGATACAATTTAGGTATACTTATACAATTTTTATAGATAATGATCTTATTTATTAGTCACCGCGGCGAGTGGGGGGGCGCGAAATATTTTCTCTTTCCTGGGGGGGGGGGGTTATGGTTATGGAGACTGGAGGGCAAAGGTATTTGACCTTTGCCCTCCAGTCTCTCCCCCTAACCGCACGAGACCCACATGCACAGTCACATGTTTACGCCAGACACGATCAACAGAAAAATAAATCAATAAGAATAAATAAATACCTTAAATGATTTCACTCTCTACAGTCAGGTCTGGATGAACTGAACCAGGACTGAACCGGGACTGAACCAGGACTGAACCGGGACTGAACCAGGACTGAACCGGGGACTGAACCGGGGACTGAACCAGGACTGAACCGGGACTGAACCGGGACTCAACCGGGACTCAACCGGGACTCAACCAGGACTCAACCAGGACTAAACCAGGATTAAGCCAGGTATGTTTTAATATATTCACTACTATTTTAAAATTAATGATAAAATAAGTGGGGAAAAAATAATTCCACTTGAGTTTATTTATACCGTTTTTTTGTTTTTTTGTCTCGTGTGGATAGTTCCAGTAAGTCCAGAGATCTGAACCATAAACCAGGTCAGACTTCTGCTTCAGACTGTGGAGCTTTGTCTCATTTGTCTCACTGCCTCGTCACAAACGGGACAAACCGCTGGACGTGTTGGTGATTTTTGGCAAATATAATAAATCTTTATACATTTCCTGATTTGCAGATTTGCTCGTCCGTCTCTTGTTTCTTCTTTAAAGCTCCACACGGCAGCGTCTCCTCTGAGGATGGGTGAGTCACACGGATTTGTTAAAGAGGAGGTAAAATACCAAGTCCAAAACTCATGGTCCAGACGTGTTTGTGCAGGAGCCTCGGTGGAGCAGTTCGAGGAGGCCAAGTCCAAACTCTCGACTCTGAAGAACGACCCTGGAAATGAAGCCAAGCTGAAGATCTACGCGCTGTTCAAACAGTCCACCGTGGGGCGCTGCAGCACGGCACGGCCCGGCATGTTGGACTTCATCAACAGAGCAAAGTGGGACGCCTGGAACGCCCTGGGAGACATCTCACAGGTCTGGGTCAAACCGGGTCTAAACCGGGTCTAAACTGGGACTATACCGGTCTAAACTGGGACTATACCGGTCTAAACTGGGACTATACTGGGACTATACTGGGACTATACTGGGACTATACTGGGACTAAACCATATCAGGACAGAAATAGAATGGAACCAGGATTGACCCAGGACAGAACCAGGACTAAACCGGCTCTAAAAACCAGGGCTGAACCAGGAATGAACCAGGTCTAAACCAGGTCTGAATCTGATCCCAAAACTAAAGAACTGAAGTAGAACTAAACCGTCTGGTTCCAGGAGGACGCCCGTCAGCAGTACTGCGATCTGATTGGCTCTTTGGTGGCGGCTGAAGGAGGAAGTGCCTCTGTCGCCGCACAGCCTGCTGGGAGTTTGAGTTCACAGTACGAGACTCTTCTGGTGACGACAGAAAACAACATCACAACCATCAAACTGAACCGACCGGCCAAGAAGAACGCCATCACCACAGAGGTACTGAGCCAGGACTGAACCGGGACTATAACGGGACTATAACGGGACTATAACGGGACTATAACGGGACTATAACAGGACTATAACAGGATTGAACCAGGACTATAACAGGACTGAACCGGGACTATAACAGGACTACCCTCTGTCTCTGTCTCAGATGTACAGGGAGATCATGGCGGCTCTGGAGCAGGCCTCCTCAGACTCGTCCGTCCTCACCGTCTTCACCGGTAAAACTCAGTCTCTTATTTTAAACTCGTCTTCACGTTAAGTTTGATTTGATTTCGGTTCCAGGAGCAGGAGATTTTTACTGCAGTGGCAACGACCTCACCAACTTCACCAAGATCCCCGACGGAGGAGTGGAGCAGATGGCCAAGCAGGGAGGAGAACTGCTCAGGTCTGGACCAGGACTGAACCAGGACTGAACCTAGGACTGGACCAGGACTGAACCTAGGACTGGACCTAGGACTGAACCTAGGACTGGACCTAGGACTGAACCTAGGACTGAACCCCTAGGACTGGACCTAGGACTGGACCTAGGACTGGACCTAGGACTGGACCTAGGACTGGACCAGGACTGGACCTAGGCTTGAACCTAGGACTGGACCTAGGACTGGACCTAGGACTGGACCTAGGACTGGACCTAGGACTGGACCTAGGACTGGACCAGGACTGGACCAGGACACCAGGACTGAACCTAGGACTGAACCTAGGACTGAACCTAGGACTGGACCTAGGACTGGACCTAGGACTGAACCTAGGACTGGACCTAGGACTGAACCTAGGACTGGACCTAGGACTGGACCTAGGACTGGACCTAGGACTGAACCAGGACTGGACCCAGGACTGAACCAGGACTGGACCAGGACACCAGGACTGAACCTAGGACTGAACCTAGGACTGGACCCAGGACTGGACCCAGGACTGGACCCAGGACTGGACCCAGCACTGGACCCAGGACTGAACCCAGGACTGGACCTAGGACTGGACCTAGGACTGGACCTAGGACTGAACCAGGACTGAACCAGGACTGAACCAGGACTGGACCCAGGACTGAACCAGGACTGGACCCAGGACTGAACCAGGTCTGGACCCAGGACTGAACCAGGTCTGGACCCAGGACTATCTCCGGTCTGTTTCCACAGGCAGTACGTGAAGGCGTACATAGACTTCCCAAAGCCCCTGGTTGCCGTGGTGAACGGTCCGGCGGTGGGAGTGTCGGTGACGGTGTTGGGGCTGTTCGACCTGGTCTACGCCACAGAGCGGGTAAAACACTCACGGGCCGGTCCAGGTTCTGATATCGCTCAAGTACACGATGGTTCTGAAACGACAAACCCAAAAGCAGATTTAAACTGTTCTAAAGTTCTTTAGTGTTGTTCAGCCTCGAGTAGGAGAACGGACGGTTTGTATCTGTAATGAGTCACAGAAGTTCTGAATTTCACCTTCAGATCTGATCGTTTACCCCAAAATAACCACAAACCTCCAGTCGTGCAAGAAATCAAAAAGCAAAAATGTGCCGGACAAATCCTGATCCAAACTCACATCCATCTGCTGAGGGATGAGTCCAGACGATCTTACAGTGAGAGACCTTCTGATCAGAGGAGCAGCTTTGTTCATGGTTTTGTTTTGTTTTGAAGGCCACGTTCCACACTCCGTTCAGTCAGCTGGGCCAGAGCGCAGAGGGCTGCTCCTCCTACACCTTCCCCAAAATGATGGGACACGCCAAAGTAAGTGCTCCTGTCTGCTCCTGTCTTCTCCTGTCTGCTCCTCTGACCCTGCTCTCATCTTCTCCTCTGGCTCTCCTCTCCTGTTCCCCTCTCATCTTCCCCTGTTTTCCTCTCATGTTCTCCTCTCCTGTTCTCCTCTCCTGTTCTCCTCTCCTGTTCTCCTCCTGTTCTCCTCTCATGTTCTCTCCTGTTCTCCTCTCATGTTCTCCTCCTGTTCTCCTGTTTTCCTCCTGTTCTTCTCTCATGTTCTCTCATGTTCTCCTCTCTTGTTCTCCTCATGTTCTCCTCTTATGTTCTCTGCTGTTCTCCTCCTGTTCTCCTCTCATGTTTTCCTCATGTTCTCCTCCTGTTTTCCTATTGTTCTCCTCCTGTTCTCCTCTCATGTTCTCCTCCTGTTCTCCTGTTTTCCTTCTGTTCTCCTCTCATGTTCTCCTCTCTTGTTCTCCTCATGTTCTCCTCTCATGTTCTTCTCCTGTTCTCCTCCTGTTTTCCTCTTGTTCTCCTCCTGTTCTCCTCTCATGTTCTCCTCACATGTTTTCCTCCTGTTCTCCTCTCATGTTCTCCTCCTGTTCTCCTCTCATGTTCTCCTCCTGTTTTCCTCTTGTTCTCCTGTTCTCCTCTAATGTTCTCATGTTCTCCTCCTGTTCTCCTCTCTTGTTCTCCTCTCATGTTCTCCTCTCATGTTCTCCTGTTCTCCTCTCATGTTCTCCTCTCATGTTCTCCTCTCTTGTTCTCCTCATGTTCTCCTCTCATGTTTTCCTCCTGTTCTCCTCTCATGTTCTCCTCCTGTTCTCCTCTCATGTTCTCCTCCTGTTTTCCTCTTGTTCTCCTGTTCTCCTCTAATGTTCTCATGTTCTCCTCCTGTTCTCCTGTTTTCCTTCTGTTCTCCTCATGTTCTCCTCTCATCTTCTCCTCTCATCTTCTCTCGTTCTCCTCATGTTCTCCTCTCATGTTCTCCTCATGTTCTTCTCCTGTTCTCCTCTCATGTTTGCCTCTCACGTTCTCCTCTCATGTTCTCCTCCTGTTTTCCTCTTGTTCTCCTCCTGTTCTCCTCTCTTGTTCTCCTCTCTTGTTCTCCTCTCATCTTCTCTCCTGTTCTCCTCTCCTGTTCTCCTCTCATGTTCTCCTCTCTTGTTCTCCTCATATGTTCTCCTCCTGTTCTCCTCTCATGTTCTCCTCTCGTTTTCCTCCTGTTCTGTTTTCCTTCTGTTCTCCTCATGTTCTCCTCTCATGTTCTCCTCTGTTGTTCTCCTCATGTTCTCCTCATGTTCTCCTCTCTTGTTCTCCTCATGTTCTCCTCTCATGTTCTCCTCCTGTTCTCCTCTCTTGTTCTCCTCTCATGTTCTCCTCTCATGTTCTCCTGTTCTCCTCTCATGTTCTCCTCTCATGTTCTCCTCCTGTTCTCCTCATGTTCTCCTCATGTTCTCCTCATGTTCTCCTTGTGTTCTCCTCGTGTTCTCCTCGTGTTCTCCTCATGTTCTCCTCTGGTTGCAGGCCTGTGAGATGCTGCTCTTTAATAAGAAGCTGACAGCGGCTCAGGCATGTGACTTGGGTTTGGTCACTGAGGTGTTTCCTGATTCCAGTTTTCAGACGGAGGTTTGGACCCGACTCAAAGCCTACGCCCAGCTGCCCCCGAACGTGAGAACTACTACTACTACTACTACTACTACTACTACTACTACTACTACTACTACTACTGCTGCTACTGCTACTACTACTGTTTGGCTGTGTGTGGTTGTGTGTGTGAGTTGGAGGTAGTAGGGTGTTTCACATGTTAGAGCGCCCCCTGTGGAGCGTTTCCAGAGGCTGAACATGGATTTAACCCTCAGAAAATCCAATACTGAAAGACGAACAATAACAGACAAAAACTGATGAACCAACGAGAAAACACAAGCAAAACTGTTCCAGAGCGCCCCCTGTCTTTAGACCTTCCTCCTGCAGGAAGTGGAACTGAAGCAGGACTGAAGCGAGACTGAAGTATGACTTAAGCGGGACTGAAGCAGGACTGAAGTATGACTTAAGCGGGACTGAAGTATGACTGAAGTATGACTTAAGCGGGACTGAAGCAGGACTGAAGTATGACTGAAGCGGGACTGAAGCGGGACTGAAGTATGACTGAAGCGGGACTGAAGTATGACTGAAGCGGGACTGAAGTATGACTGAAGCGGGACTGAAGTATGACTTAAGCGGGACTGAAGTATGACTGAAGCGGGACTGAAGCAGGACTGAAGCAGGACTGAAGTATGACTTAAGCGGGACTGAAGTATGACTGAAGCGGGACTGAAGCAGGACTGAAGTATGACTGAAGCGGGACTGAGGGGCATCTAGGGCACAGGAGGGGCATCTAGGGTTCAGTCATTCTCCCCAAACACCACACGCCGCCTGAGTTTCAAGGCGACAGGGCCTCGTGGACACGCCCACACGTCCTGAAGCAGGTCTGTTCTTTGGCTGGTGGTAAATGTAGTGTGAGGCCGCCCCCTGGTGGAGCAGATGAGAAGCTCATTGAGCTGATCTTTTGGCGCGTCATGTCCAAACTCGTCCAAACTTGTCCAGACGCTCTGCAGCTGAAGCTCTTCAATCGACTGAACCATGACTGTGAAACTACCTCATACTGACCACATCATGAGAATACATGACAATAAAACACAAACCTGCACTTTAACTTCCAAACAACATGTTACATATTTGTACTCCTGTCTGTCCCTGCCCCGTCTGCCCTTGTCTGTCTCTCCCCCTCCCTGCTCCCGTCTGCTCCTGACCTTCAGTCCCTGTCCTTGTCAAAGCAGCTGCTCCGTTCTGCAGAGCGGGAGTGTCTCCACAGAGTGAACGACGCTGAGGTGGAGCGACTGAAGGAGCGCTGGACTTCAGACGAGTGTTTCAGCGCTGTCATGAGCTTCTTCCAGAGCAGAGCCAAACTCTGAGACCGAGACCAGGACCAGGGCCAAGGTCTGAGAGCAGCACACCGGATCCTCGTCCCCCCTCGTCCTGATGCTGTGACATGAAGACCTTTGTCAGTTTCACATTCTTCTGATGTACAGCTTTTTGTTTGTCATGAAACTCAGATCTGAATCTCACTTTGAGACGTGTTTCAGTGAAGTGTTGGTTTGTGTTTACAGATTGTTTCACATTTCTGTAGAAATACAAGTGTAAAAACTTTGTAAAAGTGCCTAAAATCTCATATCACTTTTATTTCATAAAGTAAATATTTGTAAAGATTAACATTGTCAATTGGTTTATTTTCTTATATATATATATATGTGTATGTGTCTGTGTGTGTGTGTGTGTGTATATATATATATATACACATATGTGTATATATGTATGTACAGTCCCTGACAAAAGTCTTGTCGCTTATCCATTTTGTAGAAACAAAAGCTTATAACCTGACTTTAAATTAATCGATTGGTTTTAGAAATGTCTCATATGAAAGCTAAAACCCTCCCAAATTATGCTCAATATACTAAAATAAATTTGCTTCACTGAAGAAAGATTGATCATTTAATGAACACAGAAATGTCAGATTTTGGCAAGACAAAAGTCTTGTCGCCTTGTCATATGATGCACCCAATCCTAGATTACAGCCTCACCTGTGATCAGTTACTGATCAATCAGTTAGTGAGTGTGTATAAAAAGAACCCCAGCACACCAGACCTTCACATCAACTGCCACTTGACCTCTGACAACATGCCTAAGATCCACCCTGAGACCAAAGCGTTAATTATCAAGAGGCTGAAGACCAGATCCACTGCTGAGGTGGCTGACACCTTCAATGTGTCTCAGCGTCAAGTACAAAGGATAAGAAAAAGATCTGAAAAGACTGGAGATGTTTTTGACAAGCCCAGGTCCGGCAGACCCCGCAAGACAACTGCTCGGGAGGACCATTTGTTGATTCAAAAATCCAAGGCCAGCCCCTTTTCCACTGCAGCAGAGCTCCACCAGGCCTGGTCACCTCAAGTCCCTGTGTCAACCAGGAATTCTGTCTAGAATTCTGTCTCGAACTGGCCTCCATGGTCGAATCAGTGCACAGAAACCAAAACAAAAGGCAATTAAAAAACCGTGTGGCGTTTGCCAAGGCCCACAGCCTGCTAAAAGGATGGACACTGGAAAAGTGGCAGAAGGTGGATTTCTCAGATGAATCCTCGGTTGAATTACATCACAGCCGCCGCAAATATTGCAGGAGACCTACTGGAGCCCGCATGGATCCAAGATTCACCCAGAAAACAGTTAAGTTTGGTGGCGGAAAAATCATGGTCTGGGGTTACATCCAATATGGGGGTGTGCAAGACATTTGCAGGGTGGAAGGCAATATCAATAGCCTAAAATATCAATAAGTATTAGCTACCTCTTACATTCCCAACCATAAAAGGGGTCAAATTTTGCAGCAGGATGATGCTCCATCGCATACTTCTATCTCTACATCAAAGTTCCTCAAGGCGAAGAAGATCAAGGTGCTCCAGGACTGGCCAGCCCAGTCACCAGACATGAACATCATTGAGTATGTCTGGGGTAGAATGAAAGAGGAAGCATGGAAGGCAAAACCAAAGAATCTTGATGAACTCTGGGAGGCATGTAAGACTGCTTTCTTTGCTATTCCTGATGACTTCATCAACAAATTGTATGAATCATTGTCGAACCGCATGGATGCAGTCCTTCAAGCTCATGGAAGTCATACAAGATATTAAATATGGATCTCACAGCACCACTGCTTAATTCACTGACGTTATGCAACATATTTTTGTATTTGAAGTAAATTATTTGTTCAATTTTCAGTAGGCGACAAGACTTTTGTCTTGCCAAAATCTGACCTTTCTGTCTTCATTAAATGTTCAATCTTTCTTCAGTGAAGCAAATTTATTTTAGTATATTGAGCATAATTTGGGAGGGTTTTAGCTTTCATATGAGACATTTCTAAAACCAATCGATTAATTTAAAGTCAGGTTATAAGCTTTTGTTTCTACAAAATGGATAAGCGACAAGACTTTTGTCAGGGACTGTATTTACAAACGGATAGACTTTTTTCTCGTTGATGTGAGATTGCTCTCTAGAATCAAAGCATGTGATTACCATACTATTGCCTTATCAGATCATGCCCCAGTGTCCCTTAATGTGATTTTAGAGACTTCATCTCGACCCTTTAAATGTTGGAGATTTAACTCTGGCCTGTTGATCAAAGATGAATACTCTAAATATTTAAGATCCCAAATCTCACTTTTTCTTGAGTTAAACGATTCTGCTGATACATCTAGGGGTATACTGTGGGAAACTTCAAAAGCCTACATGAGAGGTCAGCTCATAAGTTTTGTCTCCAGTTTGAAGAAAAGAGAGTTATCTTACACCACTAGCTTACTGGATAAAATTAAAGATGTAGATAATAGATATGCATCAAACCCAGATCCTAGCCTATATACAGAACGTGTGAAACTTCAGACTACGTCTTAACTTAAATACTACTGCAGCAGCTATGGTCCAGCTAATTAAGTCAAAACAGCACTTCTTTGAGTCTGGCGATAAAGCGGGGAAACTCCTGGCATATCAAGCTCGTGCTGAGGCAACTTCAAAATTAATCCCAAGTGTAAAATCTCCCACTGGAAAGATAGTATCAGACCCAAAAGAAGTTAATGAAGTATTTGTTGACTTCTACTCAAAATTATATACTTCCAGTTCACCACCTGCAGCAAATGAAATTCTTCAAAAGATACAATTTCCACAAATACATGAGGACTCGATGAGAGGATTAGGTGGACCTATTACAGTAGTAGAGGTGCAAGAAGCCATTAATTCCCTAAACTCCGGAAAATCGCCAGGCCCAGATGGCTTCTCGGCAGAATATTACAAAGCCAACTCCGACCTATTGGCACCATTGTTGGAAGACATGTATAATGAAGCCTTTGCTAAATGTCAACTTCCTGCGACTTTATCAGACGCTACTATCGCTTTAATTTTGAAAAAAAATAAAGACCCTTTACTATGTAGCAGCTACAGACCTATTTCTCTTCTGAATGTGGATTTTAAAATACTTTCCAAAGCTCTTGCACTTCGGCTACAGCGTGTCCTGCCTCAAATCATCTCCCCCGATCAAACTGGCTTTATGGCAGGAAGGCACTCTCACAATAATACCAGACGTCTTCTAAATATTATTCATTCACCCAGCAGTTCAATTCCTGAAGTCGTAGTATCCCTTGACGCGGAGAAGGCTTTCGACCGCGTCGAGTGGCGCTTTCTCTACGAGGTGATGAACAGATTTGGCTTGGGAGATGACTTCGTTCTTTAGGTTAAGTTGCTATATTCTTCACCATCCGCTTCCGTCCGTACAAATAACACCTTGTCACCATCTTTTCCACTCGAGAGGGGCACTAGGCAGGGCTGCCCTCTCTCACCTCTGTTATTTGCCATTGCTATAGAACCTCTTGCCATTTGGCTGCGCTCGGAGGATAGATTTACGGGTATCATGAGACGGGGTGTAACTCAAAGTCTCTCTTTATGCAGATGACTTACTTTTGTACATCTCCGACCCTTTAAAGTCATTTCCGGTACTTTTTGATATACTTGACCAATATGGCATACTCTCAGGATATAAGCTTAACTATCAAAAGAGTGAACTGCTGCCTCTTAATTCTTCGGCCAAGGCTCTTCCTCGCTCAATTGTACCCTTCAAGTGGGCAGAAACTGGATTTCGATATCTTGGCGTTTTCATCTCATCTTCCAAGCCTAAAATGGTGAAAGAGAACTTTTTGTCTTTATTAGATTGTGTGGGGAAAGATTGTGACTGTTGGTCTTCACTTCCATTGTCTGTAGTAGGGAAAGTAAATTTAATCAAGATGAACGTGCTCCCCAAATTTTTATACCTCTTCCAACACGTTCCTATTCTGCTTACCAAAGCATTTTTTGATAAATTGGATAAAATTCTATTGCATTTCATATGGGGTGGGAAATCAGTTAGACTTCGTAAATCGGTTCTTCAGTCCTTCAAGAGTGATGGTGGTCTTGCCCTGCCCAATTTCAGACAGTACTACTGGGCAGCCAACATACATAAACTTTTATATTGGTTATATGATGATTCTTCAGCACCTGTTTGGGTACAAATGGAAAAAGCATCCTGCCGCTACTCATTATCATCAATACTCAGTTCGTCACTTCCTCTCACTCTGTCCCTCGTGGGAGAAAATCCAATAGCCAGGGAAACCATAACCATTTGGAGACAGTTTAGGAAACATTTTGGGTTACTTGGGCCATCTTTATTGACACCTTTGCTAAAGAATTGTAATTTTACACCCTCAGTTACTGATGCCGCCTTTAGAAGTTGGCAAAAAAAGGGCATTAGGACAGTTAAAGACTTATATCACAATGATATCTTTCTATCCTTTGCTGACCTCTCATGTAAATACGAACTGCCAAATTCAAACTTTTTCCGTTATCTTCAGGTTAGAGATTTTGTCAAAAAGCAGTTTCCCCACTTTCCTAATCGACCCCCTGAAACAAATTTGGATATTATTTTAGAAACGAATCCTCAACAGGATCGATGTTTCAGTTTTGTATAAAATACTGGATAAACTGGTCTCAAAATCTATTTCTTCTACTAAGATAAGATGGGAAGAAGAGCTTCAAATAACCTTATCAGAACAACAGTGGGATTCTGCTTTAAAACTGATTCATTCGTCCTCAATTTGTGCCCGTCACGCCTTAATTCAGTGCAAGGTGTTTTATAAAATACACTACACAAATGTAAAATTATCTAAAATTTATCCAACTGTCAGCGATGCCTGTAATAGATGTGGACTTTCACCTGCTAACCATATCCACATGTTCTGGTCTTGTCCTAAACTTAGTGTGTTTTGGAGGGATATTTTTGATACTCTTAGCCAAGCATATGGTCAGACCATTCGTCCTAACTCACTCTCAGCAATCTTTGGCATTCCGCCTAATCCAAACTTTTCTAACTCCCTCAAACAGGCCTTGGCCTTTACTACTTTATTAGCTCGGAAGCTCATTTTGCTAAAGTGGAAGCTTTCCCACCCTCCAACCCACGACCATTGGGTGAAGGAAGTACTCTTCAACTTAAAGCTAGAAAAACTTAGATTCTCACTAAAAGGTTCCATGAGTAAATTTAAGAAAATGTGGTTACCATTTCTCTTATTGGTTGACACAATCACTTTGCTCGCGGAGACAGAGGCAAATTGATCTAAGCTTAATTATTGCTCCCCCTTCCCCTTTTTTTTTTTTTTTCTCTCCTTCTCCTCACATTAATATATCTTAATTATTTATTTATGTGTATTTATGTGTGTGTTTTGTTTTTGTTTTTTTAACTTACTTTTTACTTATTTTTTACTTTTTACTTTTTAGTATGAGTGTGTGTATTGTGTGTTGTGTGATTGTCTCCATGTGTAGGGACTGGTTCTCTACAGTGTCTTGTTTAGGTATGGACCTGGAGGGGGCATGTTCGAGAGGGTGGGGGGTGGGGGGTGGAGGGTATAATCGGCATACAATGTTTCTTTAATCATTGTCAGCTGTATTACTGTTATTTTTGTATGTCAGGGTATGTAAAATCCCTCAGTCATCCAGGTAGAATCCATGGCAAAAAAAGGAGAAAATTTAATTTGTCAACTGGACATAGTTTATTTGGTTGAATACGTTTCGCAGCTCATCCAAGCTGCTTCCTCAGTTCTGGTCAGATGCTGGTGGACACTGCTTTATATCTGCCTGAAGGGAGGAGCTTAACCAAATAAACTATGTCCAGTTGACAAATTAAATTTTCTCCTTTTTTTGCCGTATATCAGGGTGTTCAAAATCAATAAAGAAAGTTGAAATAAATATGGATCTCACAACACCACTACTTAATTCACTGACATTATGCAACATATTTTTCTATTTGAAGTAAATTATTTGTTCAATTTTCTGTAGGCGACAAGACTTTTGTCTTGCCAAAATCTGACCTTTCTGTCTTCATTAAATGATCAATCTTTCTTCAGTGAAGCAAATTTATTTTAGTATATTGAGCATAATTTGGGAGGGTTTTAGCTTTCATATGAGACATTTCTAAAACCAATCGATTAATTTAAAGTCAGGTTATAAGCTTTTGTTTCTACAAAATGGATAAGCGACAAGACTTTTGTCAGGGACTGTATATATATATGTATGTATATATATATGTGTATATATGTATATATATATATATACACACACACACACACACACACACACACACATACACACATATATATGTATATATATACATATATATATACACACACATATATATATATACATGTATATATATATATACACATATATTTCTCACCTTCCACGGTGGTTGGTCTCTCACCCTCATCAGCTCGGGCCCTCTACCAGAGTCCTGGGAGCTTGAGAGTTCTGCGCAGTATCTTTGCTGTTCCTAGTACTGCACTTTTCTGGACTGAGATGTCTGATGTTTTTCCTGGTATCTGCTTTAGCCACTCTTCCAGTTTGGGGGTTACAGCCCCGAGTGCTCCGATCACCACGGGCACCACTGATGCCTTCACCTTCCAGGCCTTCTCCAGCTCTTCTAGTTTCTCATGTTCCTTTTTCCGGATATTACCATCGCTTGGTATTGCAATGTGCACCACTATATATATATATATATATATATATATATATATATATATATATATATATATATATATATATATATATATATATATATATATATATATGTGTGTATATATACTACTGTACTACTACTACTGTACTACTACTACTATTATACTACTACTATTGTAGTACTATTGTAGTAGTACTACTGCTACTACTGCAAACTCTAAACTTTGGTTTCTTTGCTCAGTGCACTTCCTGTGAGAGACACAAGATGGCGCCATTGCAACAAGAACAGACGATGCTGAAGCTGCAAACCTCCCTGTGTGTCAGATGCCCTCCCTGTGTGTCAGATGCCCTTCCTGTATGTCAGATGCCCTCCCCGTGTGTCAGATGCCCTCCCTCCTGTCCTCAGGTGACATGTTTCTCTGTTTCGTGTTGAAGGACACAGAACACGCCTCTCGTGGCGGCTCCTCAAACCATTTCAACGATTTATGAACAAAGTCAGAACAAGGACTGCTCTTCTTATGCAATGCTTTAAAGCTGCACTCTGTCACTTTTCTGGGCAGAGGTGGACCTGAGGTGAACCTTGGACAGTTCCAGAGGAAAGAGGCTCTAAATGCTGCACTGACATACTGCAGGTCCGACTGTATCACACAGAAGTCCTCCATGAGCCTCAAGTCATGTTCTAAGGTTCTAAAGTTCTATTGTTTTAATGTTCTAAAGTTCTAAAGTTCTATTGTTTTAATGTTCTGTTCTAAAGTTCTATTGTTCTAATGTTCTAAAGTTCTATTGTTTTAATGTTCTGAAGTTCTAAAGTTCTATTGTTCTAAAGTACTGGTGGAGTCCAACATGCACTGAGAACAGGTCCGACTTAACGCCGGCAGTGCAAACACAGCTCCTGCTCCGGTCATACAGGGGACCGGACAGCAAAGGGCCCCGGACCCCAGACTCCCAGAGCGCCCCCCACAGGACCCACGAGGGACACGGTCGAATGTCTCCAGATCCACAAAGCACATGTGGACTGGGCAAACTCCCATGAACCCTCGAGCACCTGATGGAGAGTTCAGAGCTGGTCCAGTGTTCTGAGACCGGGACGAAAACCACACTGCTCCTCCTGGATCCGAGGTTCAACCCACCTCCTCCACCACGTCCTCCACCTCCAACACCTCCACCTCCTCCTCCACCATGTCCTCCACCTCCAACACCTCCTCCTCCACCACCACATCCTCCACCTCCAACACCTCCTCCTCCACCACCACATCCTCCACCTCCAACACCTCCTCCTCCACCTCCACCATGTCCTCCACCTCCAACACCTCCTCCTCCACCTCCTCCACCACATCCTCCACCACGTCCTCCACCTCCAACCCCTCCTCCTCCACCTCCAACACGTCCTCCTCCACCTCCAACACTTCCTCCTCCACCTCCTCCTCCACCATGTCCTCCACCTCCAACACCTCCTCCACCACCTCCTCCTCCACCTCCGTTTGATCACGACTCTCTCTTTCTTTTCTCTCTCTGCCTGAGCCTCAGTGAATCCAGATAATCCCTAAAACCTGAGGAAATATTGACTCCAGCAAATCTGAGACCGAGTCAGACCAGGACACGGTTCTGAACCAGGACTGAACCAGGACTAAACCAGGACTGAACCAGGACTGAACCAGTGACCAGTACATACATTATATTATGTATTACATAGAGCCCCAGGGCAGCTGTGGCTTCAACCTCCTCGTCCTCAGGTGCCC
>CM057105.1:13198880-13201380 GCA_029959045.1 Taenioides sp. WSHXM2023
TCAGAGCAGAATTTGTTTATGTGAGAAAAACCAACAAAAACTCACCATGAGACTCACTGTTCTTCCGCTCTGAGGAATGGCCAGGGATTTTTAGACTTGGTTCAGTCCTGGTTCAGTCCTGGTTTAGTCCTGGTTTAGCCGTCGTACTGGTTTCATCATTGATCACATTCTGATTACAAGTAAAAATGTTTTGTTGTTGTTTTTGTCACTTCCTGATCTGTCCTCTGTGATGACATCATCACTGTGTGTCCGTCTGCCTCTAGTGACATCACAGTGACATCACGCGGCGCACAGGGACATGTGGCGTGTGAAGGTCCGAAGAATCACACTCACACCCACTCACCAGAGACCAGGACTAAACCAAGACTAAACCAGGACTAAACCAGGACTAAACCAGGACTAAGCCAGGACTAAACCAAGACTAAACCAGGACTAAACCAAGACTAAACCAGGACTAAACCAAGACTAAACCAAGACTAAACCAGGACTAAGCCAGGACTAAACCAAGACTAAACCAGGACTAAACCAAGACTAAACCAGGACTAAACCAGGACTAAGACAGGACTAAACCAAGACTAAACCAGGACTAAACCAGGACTAAGCCAGGACTAAACCAAGACTAAACCAGGACTAAACCAGGTCTAAACCAGGACTAAACCAGGACTAAACCAGGACTGGACCAGGACTAAACCAGGACTAAACCAGGACTGAACTAAAACTAAACCAGGACTAAACCAGGATTACAGTGGGTCTCTAACAGAGCAGGTGTCAGTGAACGTGAGTGTGGTTCTGACAGAGCGATGAGTGATTCCTCTGAAAAAAAAAATCACCATTTTAAATTTAGACACATTTTATTTTAGACCAAACTCTGAGCGTAATCTGACTGATCACCTGCTTCAGCTTCAGGTCTGTGATTATGGATCTGTACAGAGGAAACTGAAACAGACACTGACAGGACAAGGACTGAACCAGGACTGAACCAGGACTAAACCAGGACTAAAACAGGACTGAACCAGAACTGAACCAGGACAGAACCAGGACTAAACCAGGACTGAACCAGGACTAAACCAGGACTAAACCAGGACTAAACCAGGACTAAACCAGGTCTAAACCAGGTCTAAACCAGGTCTAAACCAGGACTAACTATAGAGTTACTCCTGCTCCATCTGAAATTATGACATCAAACAGAGAGAGAGGGAGAGAGAGAGGGAGAGAGCGGAGGAGTAGAACGTCACAGGGAATCCACGCTGGACTGAAATAAACGAGGGAGAGGGAGGGAGGTAGAGAGAGGTAGAGAGAGATGAGAGAGGGCGAGTGGAGGGATGGAGAGACAGAAGGCAGAGAGCCAGTGGGAAACGTGAGAGAACATGATATGAAAGAACGAAAATACACCAACAACACGTCACCAAACACCGAGGAGGAGAGGAAGAGAGGAGGAGGAGAGGGAGAGAGGAAGAGAAGAGGAGAGAGGAAGAGAGGAGGAGGAGAGGGAGAGAGGAAGAGAAGAGGAGGAGAGGGAGAGAGGAAGAAAAGAGGAGAGAGGAAGAGAGGAGGAGGAGAGGGAGAGAAGAGGAGAGGGAGGAGGAAGAGAGGAGGAGAGGGAGGAGGGAGAGAGGAGGGAGAGGAGAGGGGAGGAGGAGAAGAGAGGGAGGGAGAGAGGAGGGAGAGAAGAGGGAGAGGAGGGAGAGAGGAGGGAGGAGAGGGAGAGAGAGGAGGAGGAGAGGGAGGAGAAGGAGAGGAGGGAGGGAGAGAGGGACCACCGACCATGAGAGAGAGAGGGAGGAAGAGAGGAAGAGGAGAGGAGAGAGGGAGGAAGATAGGAGGAAGAAATGGAGGAAGAGAAGGAGGAGAGGAAGAGAGGGAGATGGAAGGGAGGAAAGGGAGGAGGAAGAGAGGGAAAAGAGGAAGAACAGAGAGTGAGGAGGAGGAGGAAAGAGGGAAGAGGAGGAAGTGTAGAGAGGGGAGAATCCTCAACGCTGAACGAGTCAAAGTACAACTACAACCGGGGGTCTGAACTAAGGACTAAACCAGGACTAAACCAGGTCTAAACCAGGTCTAAACCAGGACTAAACCAAGACTAAAGCAGGACTAAACCAGGACTAAACCAAGTCTAAACCAGGACTAAACCAGGTCTAAACCAGGTCTAAACCAAGACTAAAGCAGGACTAAACTAGGACTAAACCAGGTCTAAACCAGGACAAAACCAGGACTGAACCAGGACTAAACCAGGTCTAAACCAGGTCTAAACTAGGACTAAACCAAGACTAAACCAGGACTAAACCAGGACTAAACCAGGTCTAAACCAGGACAGAACCAGGACTGAACCAGGACTAAACCAGGTCTAAACCAGGTCTAAACCAGGTCTAAACCAGGACTAAACCAGGACTAAACCAGGACTAAACCAGGTCTAAATCAGGACTAAACCAAGACTAAAGCAGGACTAAACCAGGACTAAACCAGGTCTAAACCAGGTCTAAACCAGGTCTAAACCAGGACTAAA